>JAAAXO010000642.1:112851-144574 GCA_011799875.1 Thinopyrum elongatum | reverse complement strand
CGTTTGTGTTCAACGACCAGACCAAGACGTCACAGAACCCGACCTTGATCAATAAAGCTTTCATCTTATATTCGTAATATCCAGATTGGAAATCTTAGTTTCTTGCTTGTTCTTCGTTTGCTTGCAGGAGATAGACCCTCGTGGTCAGGTTGATTGTGCTCCAGCGTGGTCAATAACCTCTCGGAGTTGGTTTAGCGATTGCTAAGGTCGTGATGAGGACATCAATACCATTGTTACACCCACAGCCCCTGCTGCTATACATACTGGACCAATTACTAGAGCTCACGCAAGCCAATTAAAATTATCAGGTACTTTCGTTTCTTGGTAATGATTCTAATGTTCATGAGAATATGATGCTGCCTAAATTGGATACATTTGTTTTGCTTACAAATGAAGGGCCTAGCTTGGACAAGATAGAGGAATCTTGGAGCAAGTTCAAGCATGGAGATGATGGCATGCGCAAGGGGAACAAGAACGGAGTTACAAGTGATGATTTCAGGACTTTGAAGCCACCATAATGAGTGTAGGAAGCCTAGGACGAAATATACAAGATGCCACTTCATAAATTTCATCCAGAGGCTATTATAGGTGCTGCGTCACCTTATTATTGGGCCAGGCCCATGTAATTTCGAAATACTTGAGTATAGGCTGTTCTTAGAGTCCGTATGTGTGGGGAAACAAGAGATAGGGTTGGTTTCGGACCCCTCCTTCAAGGGCCACAAAATCCCACCCTCTTCCTCCATATATACAGCCCTTAGGGCACCGTTTAGACTTTGGGTTTTGTTTAGATTAAAAGTTCGCCATAGCTGCAACTTCGCGTACATCGTTTGTGTTCAACGACCAGACCAAGACGTCACAGAACCCCACCTTGATCAATAAAGCTTTCATCTTATATTCGCGATGATGAGGACATCAATACCATTGTTACACCCACAGCCCCTGCTTCTATACATACTGGACCAATTACTAGAGCTCGCGCACGCCAATTAAAATATCAGGTACTTTCGTTTCTTGGTAATGATTCTAAAGTTCATGAGAATATGATGTTGCCTAAATTGGATACATTTGTTTTGCTTACAAATGAAGGGCCTAGCTTGGACAAGAAAGAGGAACCTTGGAGCAAGTTCAAGCATGGAGATGATGGCATGCACAAGGGGAACAAGAACGGAGTTACAAGTGATGATTTCAGGACTTTGAAGCCACCATAATGAGTGCAGGAAGCCTTGGACGAAATATACAAGATGTCACTTCATAAATTTCGTCCAGAGGCTATTATGGGTGCTGCGTCACCTTATTATTGGGCCAGGCCCATGTAATTTCGAAATACTTGAGTATAGGCTATTTTTAGAGTCCGTATGTGTGGGGAAACAAGAGATAGGGTTGGTTTCGGACCCCTCCTTCAAGGGCCACGAAATCCCCTCCTCTTCCTCCATATATACAGCCCTTAGGGCACCGTTTAGACTTTGGGTTTTGTTTAGATTAAAAGTTCGCCATAGCTGCAACTTCGCGTACTTCGTTTGTGTTCAACGACCAGACCAAGACGTCACAGAACCCCACCTTGATCAATAAAGCTTTCATCTTATATTCGCAATATCCAGATTGCAAATCTTAGTTTCTTGCTTGTTCTTCGTTTGCTTGCAGGAGATAGACCCTCGTGGTCAGGTTGATTGTGCTCCGGCGTGGTCAATAACCTCTCGGAGTTGGTTTAGCGATTGCTAAGGCGCGATGTCCTCGCACGTTCGTAGTCGGATCGTCAAAGTCTACTCCACCAAAAACGATAGCTATCATCTCATCGAAAGATCGGGACACCCTCGCCTCTATCAAGTGGTATCAGATTCCCAGGTTGCTCGGTGAGATTTACAGTTTTTCGTAGTTTAGATCGAGTCTGTTTTTCATACCTACAGTCCAGGAAAAAGCCAAAAAAAAAAAATTTAGGGTTAGTTCATCATATCCGAACCAATCTGAGCCTTTGCATAATCTTTTTAGGGTTTTTGCTTTGTTGAATTTGTGGTTGCATCGTCGTGTCAAGTTGCTGGTCTTAGCGTCTAGTTCTTTAGAGTTACGAGTTCTGTTCACAAGTTGTCACGCCGCCGCCGCACCATCATCATCGCCCCTACCATATACCACCACAGCTTATCTGCTATTTCTCTGAGTCCATATATGATGAGGACATCAATACCATTGTTACACCCACAGCCCCTGCTTCTATACATACTGGACCAATTACTAGAGCTCGCGCACGCCAATTAAAATATCAGGTACTTTCGTTTCTTGGTAATGATTCTAAAGTTCATGAGAATATGATGCTGCCTAAATTGGATACATTTGTTTTGCTTACAAATGAAGGGCCTAGCTTGGACAAGAAAGAGGAACCTTGGAGCAAGTTCAAGCATGGAGATGATGGCATGCACAAGGGGAACAAGAACGGAGTTACAAGTGATGATTTCAGGACTTTGAAGCCACCATAATGAGTGCAGGAAGCCTTGGACGAAATATACAAGATGTCACTTCATAAATTTCGTCCAGAGGCTATTATGGGTGCTGCGTCACCTTATTATTGGGCCAGGCCCATGTAATTTCGAAATACTTGAGTATAGGCTGTTTTTAGAGTCCGTATGTGTGGGGATTTGTTTAGTTAAAAGTTAGCCATTGCAACTTCGTGTACTTCGTTTGTGTCCAACGACCAGACCAAGACCGCTTTTGGATCCCCACCTTTATCAATACTTCATCTATATTCGCAATATTCAGATTGCATTATCATATTCTTGCTTGTTCTTCGATTGCGTGCAGGAATAGACCTTCGTGGTCAGGCTGATCGTGCTTCCAGCATCGTCAGTAACCTCAGGAGATTGGTTTAGCGATTGCTAAGGCACAACGTCGTGCACGTTTGTAGTCGGATCGTCAAAGTCGGCTCCACCAAATCGATAGTTATCATCTCATCGAAAGATCGGGACACCTTTGCCTCTATCAAGTGGTATCAGTTTTCAGGTTGCTCGGTGAGAATTTCCAGTTTTCCCTAGATTAGATTTATTTTCTTACCTATTGTCCAAAAAAAAAAGCCACAAAAAAAAAGTTAGATCTATTCATCCTTTGTCCAAGCCAGTCTGAGCCTTTGCAATTTTCTTTTCATTGCTTGCATAGTTGAATTATCGGTTACATCGTCGTGTCGAGTTGCTGGTCTTAGCGTCTAGTTCTTTAGAGTTTCGAGTTCTGTTCACAAGTTGTCACGCCGCCGCCGCACCATCATCATCGCCCCTACCATATACCACCACAGCTTATCTGCTATTTCTCTGAGTCCATATACCACCACCGATCCGAGTCCATATACCACCACCGATCCGAGTCCATATACCACCACCAATCCGAGCCCACATATACTACCGTCATATACCATCACCAGTCCGAGTTCCACCAGATTCATCTCTGCCACCAGTCCTAGTCCGAGTCCAGTATTTATTCCTTTATTTTAGAGTGCCAGATCACGCGATACTACGAGTCGTGAACAAGTCGGATTCCCCAATTTTCGTGCTACCCGCAGAAGAAAAATAGTTCCAGTTTCAAAAAAAAAAATTAGGGTTAGTTCATCATATCCGAACCAATCTGAGCCTTTGCATAATCTTTTTAGGGTTTTTGCTTTGTTGAATTTGCGGTTGCATCGTCGTGTCAAGTTGCTGGTCTTAGCGTCTAGTTCTTTAGAGTTTCGAGTTCTGTTCACAAGTTGTCACGCCGCCGCCGCACCATCATCATCGCCCCTACCATATACCACCACTGATCCGAGTCCAGATACCACCACCGATCCGAGTCCATATACCACCACCAATCCGAGCCCACATATACTACCGTCATATACCATCACCAGTCTGAGTTCCACCATATTCATCTCTGCCACCAGTCCTAGTCCGAGTCCAGTATTTATTCCTTTATTTTAGAGTTCCAGATCACGCGATACTACGAGTCGTGAACAAGTCGGATTCCCCAATTTTCGTGCTACCCGCAGAAGAAAAATAGTTCCAGTTTCAAAAAAAAAAAACTAAGTCTGGAAAATTCTGGCTAGGCAGTTTTTAGACCATTTGTAGACTTTTTCGAAAAAAAATTGTTGCGGAGCAAAAAAAAAAAAGAGGAAAAAAGAGGAAAAAAAAGTGCAAAAAAAAAAATATTCAGAGTGTGCTCCTCCCTTGTTTACGTGCAGCGCCGTGATTTTTGTTATTGTTCTAGGCTCGCGTCTCTAGCACGGTCTAGCCTAGGACCAGCACAGTACCGTCGTTGAGAGTTTATTCAACATTGCATCTCTGAATTGATTATTGCTGACCCTTTTTGCTACCATATCATAAGCCTTCCCAGCTCCACATACATCTACATCGTGTGTTTGACACCACCTGGCAATCGCTCTGTCCAAGCTCTGAGAGTTTTGACTACAAAGGTTGCCGATCACCACCTGCTGTTGGGTAAGAACTGGTAAGAATTTGAGATTTGCTTGACGGATTTGTGACACCACACCACACCACCACCACTTTCTAGTAGTCTGTAGGATCATATTCTTGTGTGTTTCTATTGCTGCTAACCATGGCAGGATCACAAGCCGACGAGATTGACTGGGAGAACATGACGAACAAGGAGTTGCATGATAAATTTCAGCAAATGATGAGTGGCCAGGTGGGAGATGTGCTAAACAGATTTGAAGAGGCCATGGAGAAGATAGATGGCATGGAGAAGTCGTTCGAGACAAAGCTGGATAACAAGTTTAATGAATTGCTCACGCGTCTTCCCCAACCACCACCGGCTGCACCTGTCGCACCTCTGCAACGACAACAACAACGCCCCCTTCCAAATCAGTTCGGACGAGAATCTCTCTATTTAATCCACCCATGAAACGTGCAAGCATAGCTTCATTCTCCTCAACAATACCACATCTAATCATGCCAGTTTGTAATTCCTGATAATATTCTTCTACAGAATTTTTTCCTTGTCTTAAGCGCTGCAATTTTTGAAGTAATTCACGTTGATAATATGGTGGAACCCAACGAGTACGCATAGCAGTTTTCAAAGCAGCCCACGTAGCTGGAATAGGATATAATCTACAATGTTCAGACCACCATACACATGCAAAACTAGTGAAAGCACAAACAGCAGCAGCAACACGTCGTTCCTCGGGATATTGTAAACATGTAAAACGTTGTTCAGTTTCTAACTCCCAAGTAAGATATATATCAGGAACATATCTACCCTCGAATGGTGGAATATTCAATTTTAATTTAGGAAGATGGTCATGATCTCGTACCTGAAGTGGTGGTGCAGGCCTACCACTGCGATTATTTGCATGTGGACGACCTGGTGCTGGTGGTTGCACGTAGTTATGATTTTGATCAACCTCATCCTCATAATCGCCCGCGTAATCATCCTCCTCCTCGGCACCAGCAGCAGCAGGAGCAGGAGCCAAAGAAGCATCAACAGTAGGTATAGCAGCACCAGAAGTTTGGCCATCCTCAAGAGGAACACGCTTCGCTCGTCCGAACTGATTTGGAAGGGGGCGTTGTTGTTGTCGTTGCAGAGGTGCGACAGGTGCAGCCGGTGGTGGTTGGGGAAGACGCGTGAGCAATTCATTAAACTTGTTATCCAGCTTTGTCTCGAACGACTTCTCCATGCCATCTATCTTCTCCATGGCCTCTTCAAATCTGTTTAGCACATCTCCCACCTGGCCACTCATCATTTGCTGAAATTTATCATGCAACTCCTTGTTCGTCAACTTATCTTATTAAAATCAGGAAGTTGGAGTAAAGGAGCATGTGTCAACTTATCTTTCAATACCGTGAAGGCTTCTTCCTGTGAGGTACCCCAAACAAAAGGCACATCCTTCTTTGTAAGCTCATTGAGAGGTGCAGCAATGGTGCTGAAATCTCTCACAAAACGCCTATAGAAACCAGCGAGTCCAAGAAAACTCCTCACTTGAGTGACCGTTTTGGGCTGTGGCCAACTCTCAATAGCTTCAATCTTGGCTTTATCAACTTCAATTCCCTGTGGAGTAACAACATAGCCAAGAAAAGATACTCGGTCGGTGCAAAAGGTGCACTTCCCAAGGTTACCAAACAAACGTGCATCACGTAAAGCAATAAAAACAGCACGTAAATGTTCCAAATGTTCCTCCAAAGATCTGCTATAAATCAGTATATCATCAAAATAGACTACCACAAATCGTCCAATGAAAGCACGTAAAACTTCGTTCATTAATCTCATGAAAGTACAGGGTGCATTAGTTAACCCAAAAGGCATGACTAACCACTCATATAATCCAAACTTTGTTTTAAATGCTGTTTTCCATTCATCCCCCAATTTCATACGAATTTGATGGTATCCACTACGCAAATCAACTTTGGAGAATATTGTAGAGCCACTCAATTCATCAAGCATATCATCTAGTCTAGGAATAGGATGACGATAACGAATAGTAATATTATTAATGCCTCTACAATCAACACACATACGCGATGTACCATCCTTTTTCGGCACTAGAATAATAGGAACAGCACAAGGACTAAGGGATTCGCGTATATAACCTTTGTCGAGCAACTCCTGTACTTGACGCATAATCTCCTTCGTCTCCTCTGGATTGGTACGGTATGGTGCACGGTTTGGCAACGAAGCACCGGGAATTAAGTCAATCTGATGCTCAATCCCGCGAATAGGTGGTAATCCCGGTGGCACGTCTTGTGGAAAGACGTCAGCGAACTCCTGCAAAATGTTAGTGACCGCAGGAGGCAAAGAGGAAGGCACGTCCTCGAATGAAAATAACGCCTCTTTGCACACAAAAGCATAGCAAACAGAATTGCAGAAATCTAGCTCATCAATATCAGATTTGGTGGCAAGTAAGCATGCACTTTTCAATTTAATTTCAGAAGCAACACTAGATGGTTTATTATTAGGCTTCATTTGTTGCTCAAATTCTTTTGCCACAATCTGATTTTCACTCTTATTTTTCTCCTGCTTTGCTTTACTAGCTCTATTAATATCATCTTTCAAAATAGAATCAGGAGTCATAGGAAGCAAAGTAATATGTTTATCCTTATGAACAAGAGTGTACTGATTGTTTCTACCATGGTGTACAGAATTTTTATCAAATTGCCATGGTCTACCAAGTAATAATGAACATGCTTGCATGGGTACCACATCACAATCAACATAATCAGCTTATGTAGAGATACTAAAATGCACACGAACAGTACGTGTTACCTTAACCTTGCCGCTGTTGTTGAACCATTGGATATAGTAAGGATGTGGATGTGGTCTTGTGGTGAGAGATAGCTTCTCCACCATCTCTGATAGAGGCGAGGGTGTCCCGATCTTTCGATGAGATGATAGCTATCGTTTTTGGTGGAGTAGACTTTGACGATCCGACTACGAACGTGCGAGGACGTCGCGCCTTAGCAATCGCTAAACCAACTCCGAGAGGTTATTGACCACGCCGGAGCACAATCAACCTGACCACGAGGGTCTATCTCCTGCAAGCAAACGAAGAACAAGCAAGAAACTAAGATTTGCAATCTGGATATTGCGAATATAAGATGAAAGCTTTATTGATCAAGGTGGGGTTCTGTGACGTCTTGGTCTGGTTGTTGAACACAAACGAAGTACGCGAAGTTGCAGCTATGGCGAACTTTTAATCTAAACAAAACCCAAAGTCTAAACGGTGCCCTAAGGGCTGTATATATGGAGGAAGAGGGGGGGATTTCGTGGCCCTTGAAGGAGGGGTCCGAAACCAACCCTATCTCTTGTTTCCCACACATACGGACTCTAAAAATAGCCTATACTCAAGTATTTCGAAATTACATGGGCCTGGCCCAATAATAAGGTGACGCAGCACCTATAATAGCCTCTGGACGAAATTTATGAAGTGGCATCTTGTATATTTCGTCCAAGGCTTCCTGCACTCCTTATGGTGGCTTCAAAGTCCTGAAATCATCACTTGTAACTCCGTTCTTGTTCCCCTTGCGCATGCCATCATCTCCATGCTTGAACTTGCTCCAAGGTTCCTCTTTCTTGTCCAAGCTAGGCCCTTCATTTGTAAGCAAAACAAATGTATCCAATTTAGGCAGCATCATATTCTCATGAACTTTTGAATCATTACCAAGAAACGAAAGTACCTGATAATTTAATTGGCGTGCGCGAGCTCTTGTAATTGGTCCAGTATGTATAGAAGCAGGGGCTGTGGGTGTAACAATGGTATTGATGTCCTCATCATGCTATAAATCAATATATCATCAAAGTAAACTACCACAAATCGTCCAATGAAAGCACGTAAAACTTCGTTCATTAATCTCATGAAAGTACTAGGTGCATTAGTTAACCCAAAAGGCATGACTAACCACTCATATAAACCGAACTTAGTTTTAAATGCTGTTTTCCATTCATCTCCCAATTTCATACGAATTTGATGGTATCCACTACGCAAATCAACTTTGGAGAATATTGTAGAGCCACTCAATTCAT
Organism: Thinopyrum elongatum; assembly: GCA_011799875.1. Classification (NCBI taxonomy): domain Eukaryota; kingdom Viridiplantae; phylum Streptophyta; class Magnoliopsida; order Poales; family Poaceae; genus Thinopyrum; species Thinopyrum elongatum. Next base: position 136,093 of record JAAAXO010000642.1, on the reverse strand, counting down.
CAAGCATATCATCTAGCCTAGGAATAGGATGACGATAACGAATAGTAATATTATTAATGCCTCTACAATCAACACACATACGCGACGTACCATCCTTTTTTGGCACTAGTATAATAGGAACAACACAAGGACTAAGAGATTCGCGTATATAACCTTTGTCGAGCAGCTCCTGTACTTGACGCATAATCTCCTTTGTCTCCTCTGGATTGGTACGGTATGGCGCACGGTTTGGCAACGAAGCACCGGGAATTAAGTCAATCTGATGCTCAATCCCGCGAATAGGTGGTAATCCCGGTGGCACGTCTTGTGGAAAGACGTCAGCGAACTCCTGCAAAATGTTAGTGACCGCAGGAGGCAAAGAGGAAGGCACGTCCTCGAATGAAAATAACGCCTCTTTGCACACAAAAGCATAGCAAACAGAATTGCTGAAATCTAGCTCATCAATATCAGATTTGGTGGCAAGTAAGCATGCACTTTTCAATTTAATTTCAGAAGCAACACTAGATGGTTTATTATTAGGCTTCATTTGTTGCTCAAATTCTTTTGCCACAATCTGATTTTCACTCTTATTTTTCTCCTGCTTTGCTTTACTAGCTCTATTAATATCATCTTTCAGAATAGAATCAGGAGTCATAGGAAGCAAAGTAATATGTTTATCCTTATGAACAAGAGTATACTGATTGTTTCTACCATGGTGTACAGAATTTTTATCAAATTGCCATGGTCTACCAAGTAATAATTGATGAGGACATCAATACCATTGTTACACCCACAGCCCCTGCTTCTATACATACTGGACCAATTACTAGAGCTCGCGCACGCCAATTAAATTATCAGGTACTTTCGTTTCTTGGTAATGATTCTAAAGTTCATGAGAATATGATGCTGCCTAAATTGGATACATTTGTTTTGCTTACAAATGAAGGCCCTAGCTTGGACAAGAAAGAGGAACCTTGGAGCAAGTTCAAGCATGGAGATGATGGCATGCACAAGGGGAACAAGAACGGAGTTACAAGTGATGATTTCAGGACTTTGAAGCAACCATAATGAGTGCAGGAAGCCTTGGACGAAATATACAAGATGTCACTTCATAAATTTCGTCCAGAGGCTATTATAGGTGCTGCGTCACCTTATTATTGGGCCAGGCCCATGTAATTTCGAAATACTTGAGTATAGGCTGTTTTTAGAGTCCGTATGTGTGGGGAAACAAGAGATAGGGTTGGTTTCGGACCCCTCCTTCAAGGGCCACGAAATCCCCTCCTCTTCCTCCATATATACAGCCCTTAGGGCACCGTTTAGACTTTGGGGTTATGTTTAGATTAAAAGCTCGCCATAGCTGCAACTTCGCGTACTTCGTTTGTGTTCAACGACCAGACCAAGACGTCACAGAACCCCACCTTGATCAATAAAGCTTTCATCTTATATTCGCAATATCCAGATTGCAAATCTTAGTTTCTTGCTTGTTCTTCGTTTGCTTGCAGGAGATAGACCCTCGTGGTCAGGTTGATTGTGCTCCGGCGTGGTCAATAACCTCTCGGAGTTGGTTTAGCGATTGCTAAGGTCGTGATGAGGACATCAATACCATTATTACACCCACAGCCCCTGCTGCTATACATACTGGACCAATTACTAGAGCTCACGCAAGCCAATTAAATTATCAGGTACTTTCGTTTCTTGGTAATGATTCTAATGTTCATGAGAATATGATGCTTCCTAAATTGGATACATTTGTTTTGCTTAAAATGAAGGGCCTAGCTTGGACAAGAAAGAGGAACCTTGGAGCAAGTTCAAGCATGGAGATGATGGCATGCGCAAGGGGAACAAGAACGGAGTTACAAGTGATGATTTCAGGACTTTGAAGCCACCATAATGAGTGCAGGAAGCCTTGGACGAAATATACAAGATGCCACTTCATAAATTTCATCCAGAGGCTATTATAGGTGCTGCGTCACCTTATTATTGGGCCAGGCCCATGTAATTTCGAAATACTTGAGTATAGGCTATTTTTAGAGTCCGTATGTGTGGGGAAACAAGAGATAGGGTTGGTTTCGGACCCCTCCTTCAAGGGCCACGAAATCCCCCCCTCTTCCTCCATATATACAGCCCTTAGGGCACCGTTTAGACTTTGGGTTTTGTTTAGATTAAAAGTTTGCCATAGCTGCAACTTCGCGTACTTCGTTTGTGTTCAACGACCAGACCAAGACGTCACAGAACCCCACCTTGATCAATAAAGCTTTCATCTTATATTCGCAATATCCAGATTGCAAATCTTAGTTTTGATGATGAAGGGACACCCACAGCCCCTGCTTCTATACATACTGGACCAATTACTAGAGCTCGCGCACGCCAATTAAAATATCAGGTACTTTCGTTTCTTGGTAATGATTCTAAAGTTCATGAGAATATGATGCTGCCTAAATTGGATACATTTGTTTTGCTTACAAATGAAGGGCCTAGCTTGGACAAGAAAGAGGAACCTTGGAGCAAGTTCAAGCATGGAGATGATGGCATGCACAAGGGGAACAAGAACGGAGTTACAAGTGAAGATTTCAGGACTTTGAAGCCACCATAATGAGTGCAGGAAGCCTTGGACGAAATATACAAGATGTCACTTCATAAATTTCGTCCAGAGGCTATTATAGGTGCTGCGTCACCTTATTATTGGGCCAGGCCCATGTAATTTCGAAATACTTGAGTATAGGCTGTTTTTAGAGTCCGTATGTGTGGGGAAACAAGAGATAGGGTTGGTTTCGGACCCCTCCTTCAAGGGCCACGAAATCCCCTCCTCTTCCTCCATATATGCAGCCCTTAGGGCACCGTTTAGACTTTGGGTTTTGTTTAGATTAAAAGTTCGCCATAGCTGCAACTTCGCGTACTTCGTTTGTGTTCAACGACCAGACCAAGACGTCACAGAACCCCACCTTGATCAATAAAGCTTTCATCTTATATTCGCAATATCCAGATTGCAAATCTTAGTTTCTTGCTTGTTCTTCGTTTGCTTGCAGGAGATAGACCCTCGTGGTCAGGTTGATTGTGCTCCGGCGTGGTCAATAACCTCTCGGAGTTGGTTTAGCGATTGCTAAGGCGCGACGTCCTCGCACGTTCGTAGTCGGATCGTCAAAGTCTACTCCACCAAAAACGATAGCTATCATCTCATCGAAAGATCGGGACACCCTCGCCTCTATCATAACTTGGCTAGCATGGAGATGGTGGAGAAGCTATCTCTCACCACAAGACCACATCCACATCCTTACTATATCCAATGGTTCAACAACAGCGGCAAGGTTAAGGTAACACGTACTGTTCGTGTGCATTTTAGTATCTCTACATATGCTGATTATGTTGATTGTGATGTGGTACCCATGCAAGCATGTTCATTATTACTTGGTAGACCATGGCAATTTGATAAAAATTCTGTACACCATGGTAGAAACAATCAGTATACTCTTGTTCATAAGGATAAACATATTACTTTGCTTCCTATGACTCCTGATTCTATTTTGAAAGATGATATTAATAGAGCTAGTAAAGCAAAACAGGAGAAAAATAAGAGTGAAAATCAGATTGTGGCAAAAGAATTTGAGCAACAAATGAAGCCTAATAATAAACCATCTAGTGTTGCTTCTGAAATTAAATTGAAAAGTGCATGCTTACTTGCCACCAAATCTGATATTGATGATCTAGATTTCAGCAATTCTGTTAGCTATGCTTTTGTGTGCAAAGAGGCGTTATTTTCATTCGAGGACGTGCCTTCCTTTTTGCCTCCTGCGGTCACTAACATTTTGCAGGAGTTCGCTGACGTCTTTCCACAAGACGTGCCACCGGGATTACCACCTATTCGCGGGATTGAGCATCAGATTGACTTAATTCCCGGTGCTTCGTTGCCAAACCGTGCGCCATACCGTACCAATCCAGAGGAGACGAAGGAGATTATGCGTCAAGTACAGGAGTTGCTCGACAAAGGTTATATACGCGAATCCCTTAGTCCTTGTGCTGTTCCTATTATTCTAGTGCCGAAAAAGGATGGTACATCGCGTATGTGTGTTGATTGTAGAGGCATTAATAATATTACTATTCGTTATCGTCATCCTATTCCTAGACTAGATGATATGCTTGATGAATTGAGTGGCTCTACAATATTCTCCAAAGTTGATTTGCGTAGTGGATACCATCAAATTCGTATGAAATTGGGGGATGAATGGAAAACAGCATTTAAAACAAAGTTTGGATTATATGAGTGGTTAGTCATGCCTTTTGGGTTAACTAATGCACCTAGTACTTTCATGAGATTAATGAACGAAGTTTTACGTGCTTTCATTGGACTATTTGTGGTAGTCTATTTTGATGATATACTGATTTATAGCAGATCTTTGGAGGAACATTTGGAACATTTACGTGTTGTTTTTATTGCTTTACGTGATGCACGTTTGTTTGGTAACCTTGGGAAGTGCACCTTTTGCACCGACCGAGTATCTTTTCTTGGCTATGTTGTTACTCCACAGGGAATTGAAGTTGATAAAGCCAAGATTGAAGCTATTGAGAGTTGGCCACAGCCCAAAACGGTCACTCAAGTGAGGAGTTTTCTTGGTCTCGCTGGTTTCTATAGGCGTTTTGTGAGAGATTTCAGCACCATTGCTGCACCTCTCAATGAGCTTACAAAGAAGGATGTGCCTTTTGTTTGGGGTACCTCACAGGAAGAAGCCTTCACGGTATTGAAAGATAAGTTGACACATGCTCCTTTACTCCAACTTCCTGATTTTAATAAGACTTTTGAGCTTGAATGTGATGCTAGTGGAATTGGATTAGGAGGTGTTTTATTACAAGATGGCAAACCTGTTGCATACTTTTCTGAAAAATTGAGTGGGCCTAGTCTGAACTATTCTACTTATGATAAAGAATTATATGCTCTTGTTCGGACCTTAGAAACATGGCAACATTATTTATGGCCCAAAGAATTTGTTATACATTCTGATCATGAATCTTTGAAACACATTAAAAGTCAAGCAAAACTAAACCGTAGACATGCTAAATGGGTTGAATTTATTGAGACTTTCCCTTATGTCATTAAACACAAGAAGGGTAAAGAAAATGTTATTGCTGATGCATTGTCTCGTCGTTATACTATGCTTTCACAACTTGACTTTAAAATATTTGGTTTGGAGACCATAAAAGATCAATATGTGCATGATGCTGAATTTAAAGATGTATTGCAGAATTGTAAGGAAGGGAGAACATGGAACAAGTTCGTCGTTAACGATGGATTTGTGTTTCGTGCTAACAAGCTATGCATTCCAGCTAGCTCTGTTCGTCTTTTGTTGTTGCAGGAGGCGCATGGAGGAGGATTAATGGGACACTTTGGCGTGAAGAAGACGGAGGATATACTTGCTACACATTTCTTTTGGCCAAAGATGAGACGGGATGTTGAGCGTTTTGTTGCTCGCTGCACTACATGTCAAAAATCTAAGTCACGACTCAATCCTCATGGTTTATATATGCCTTTGCCTGTACCTAGTGTTCCTTGGGAGGATATATCTATGGACTTTGTTTTAGGTTTACCTCGAACAAAGAAGGGGAGGGATAGCATATTTGTTGTCGTGGATAGGTTCTCGAAAATGGCACACTTTATACCATGTCATAAAAGCGATGATGCTCTTAATGTTGCTAATTTGTTCTGTCGTGAAATTATACGCTTGCATGGTGTGCCAAATACTATTGTTTCAGATCGTGATACTAAATTTCTTAGCCACTTTTGGAGATGTTTATGGGCTAAGTTGGGGACTAAACTGCTTTTTAGTACTACATGTCACCCCCAAACTGATGGACAAACTGAAGTAGTCAATAGAACATTGTCTACTATGCTTAGGGCTGTTTTGAAGAATAACAAGAAAATGTGGGAAGAATGCTTGCCTCATATTGAATTTGCTTATAATCGTTCATTGCATTCTACTACTAAGATGTGTCCTTTTGAAATTGTGTATGGTTTCCTTCCTCGTGCACCAATTGATTTGTTGCCTCTTCCATCTTCGGAGAAGGTTAATTTTGATGCTAAACAACGTGCTGAATTGATCTTAAAAATGCATGAGTTAACTAAGGAGAACATTGAGGGTATGAATGCTAAATATAAACTTGCTGGAGATAAGGGTAGAAAACATGTTGTGTTTGCACCTGGAGATCTTGTTTGGTTACATTTCCGTAAGGATAGATTTCCTGATTTGCGCAAATCAAAGCTAATGCCACGTGCTGATGGTCCTTTTAAGGTGTTAGAGAAAATAAATGATAATGCATATAAACTTGAGCTGCCTGCAGATTTTGGGGTTAGTCCCACTTTTAACATTGCAGATCTGAAGCCTTATTTGGGTGAGGAAGATGAGCTTCCGTCGAGGACGACTTCATTTCAAGAAGGGGAGGATGATGAGGACATCAATACCATTGTTACACCCACAGCCCCTGCTTCTATACATACTGGACCAATTACTAGAGCTCGCACACGCCAATTAAAATATCAGGTACTTTCGTTTCTTGGTAATGATTCTAAAGTTCATGAGAATATGATGCTGCCTAAATTGGATACATTTGTTTTGCTTACAAATGAAGGGCCTAGCTTGGACAAGAAAGAGGAACCTTGGAGCAAGTTCAAGCATGGAGATGATGGCATGCACAAGGGGAACAAGAACGGAGTTACAAGTGATGATTTCAGGACTTTGAAGCCACCATAATGAGTGCAGGAAGCCTTGGACGAAATATACAAGATGTCACTTCATAAATTTCGTCCAGTGGCTATTATGGGTGCTGCGTCACCTTATTATTGGGCCAGGCCCATGTAATTTCGAAATACTTGAGTATAGGCTGTTTTTAGAGTCCGTATGTGTGGGGAAACAAGAGATAGGGTTGGTTTCGGACCCCTCCTTCAAGGGCCACGAAATCCCCTCCTCTTCCTCCATATATACAGCCCTTAGGGCACCGTTTAGACTTTGGGTTTTGTTTAGATTAAAAGTTCGCCATAGCTGCAACTTCGCGTACTTCGTTTGTGTTCAACGACCAGACCAAGACGTCACAGAACCCCACCTTGATCAATAAAGCTTTCATCTTATATTCGCAATATCCAGATTGCAAATCTTAGTTTCTTGCTTGTTCTTCGTTTGCTTGCAGGAGATAGACCCTCGTGGTCAGGTTGATTGTGCTCCGGCGTGGTCAATAACCTCTCGGAGTTGGTTTAGCGATTGCTAAGGCGCGACGTCCTCGCACGTTCGTAGTCGGATCGTCAAAGTCTACTCCACCAAAAACGATAGCTATCATCTCATCGAAAGATCGGGACACCCTCGCCTCTATCACGCAATATCCAGATTGCAAATCTTAGTTTCTTGCTTGTTCTTCGTTTGCTTGCAGGAGATAGACCCTCGTGGTCAGGTTGATTGTGCTCCGGCGTGGTCAATAACCTGTCGGAGTTGGTTTAGCGATTGCTAAGGTCGTGATGAGGACATCAATACCATTGTTACACCCACAGCCCCTGCTGCTATACATACTGGACCAATTACTAGAGCTCACGCAAGCCAATTAAATTACCAGGTACTTTTGTTTCTTGGTAATGATTCTAATGTTCATGAGAATATGATGCTGCCTAAATTGGATACATTTGTTTTGCTTACAAATGAAGGGCCTAGCTTGGACAAGATAGAGGAATCTTGGAGCAAGTTCAAGCATGGAGATGATGGCATGCGCAAGGGGAACAAGAACGAAGTTACAAGTGATGATTTCAGGACTTTGAAGCCACCATAATGAGTGCAGGAAGCCTTGGACGAAATATACAAGATGCCACTTCATAAATTTCATCCAGAGGCTATTATAGGTGCTGCGTCACCTAATTATTGGGCCAGGCCCATGTAATTTCGAAATACTTGAGTATAGGCTGTTCTTAGAGTCCGTATGTGTGGGGAAACAAGAGATAGGGTTGGTTTCGGACCCCTCTTTCAAGGGCCACGAAATCCCACCGTCTTCCTCCATATATACAGCCCTTAGGGCACCGTTTAGACTTTGGGTTTTGTTTAGATTAAAAGTTCGCCATAGCTGCAACTTCGCGTACTTCGTTTGTGTTCAACGACCAGACCAAGACGTCACAGAACCCCACCTTGATCAATAAAGCTTTCATCTTATATTCGCAATATCCAGATTGCAAATCTTAGTTTCTTGCTTGTTCTTCGTTTGCTTGCAGGAGATAGACCCTCGTGGTCAGGTTGATTGTGCACCGGCGTGGTCAATAACCTCTCGGAGTTGGTTTAGCGATTGCTAAGGTCGTGATGAGGACATCAATACCATTATTACACCCACAGCCCCTGCTGCTATACATACTGGACCAATTACTAGAGCTCACGCAAGCCAATTAAATTATCAGGTACTTTCGTTTCTTGGTAATGATTCTAATGTTCATGAGAATATGATGCTTCCTAAATTGGATACATTTGTTTTGCTTAAAATGAAGGGCCTAGCTTGGACAAGAAAGAGGAACCTTGGAGCAAGTTCAAGCATGGAGATGATGGCATGCGCAAGGGGAACAAGAACGGAGTTACAAGTGATGATTTCAGGACTTTGAAGCCACCATAATGAGTGCAGGAAGCCTTGGACGAAATATACAAGATGCCACTTCATAAATTTCGTCCAGAGGCTATTATAGGTGCTGCGTCACCTTATTATTGGGCCAGGCCCATGTAATTTCGAAATAATTGAGTATAGGCCGTTTTTAGAGTCCGTATGTGTGGGGAAACAAGAGATAGGGTTGGTTTCGGACCCATCCTTCAAGGGCCACGAAATCCCCCCCCCCCTCTTCCTCCATATATACAGCCCTTAGGGCACCGTTTAGACTTTGGGTTTTGTTTAGATTAAAAGTTCGCCATAGCTGCAACTTCGCGTACTTCGTTTGTGTTCAACGACCAGACCAAGACGTCATAGAACCCCACCTTGATCAATAAAGCTTTCATCTTATATTCGCAATATCCAGATTGCAAATCTTAGTTTCTTGCTTGTTCTTCGTTTGCTTGCAGGAGATAGACCCTCGTGGTCAGGTTGATTGTGCTCCGGCGTGGTCAATAACCTCTCGGAGTTGGTTTAGCGATTCCTAAGGTCGTGATGAGGACATCAATACCATTGTTACACCCACAGCCCCTGCTGCTATACATACTGGACCAATTACTAGAGCATGTGCACGCCAATTAAATTATCAGGTACTTTCGTTTCTTGGTAATGATTCTAATGTTCATGAGAATATGATGCTGCCAAAATTGGATACATTTGTTTTGCTTACAAATGAAGGGCCTAGCTTGGACAAGAAAGAGGAACCTTGGAGCAAGTTCAAGCACGGAGATGATGGCATGCGCAAGGGGAACAAGAACGGAGTAACAAGTGATGATTTCAGGACTTTGAAGCCACCATAATGAGTGCAGGAAGCCTTGGACGAAATATACAAGATGCCACTTCATAAATTTCGTCCAGAGGCTATTATATGTGCTGCGTCACCTTATTATTGGGCCAGTCCCATGTAATTTCGAAATAATTGAGTATAGGCTATTTTTAGAGTCCGTATGTGTGGGGAAACAAGAGATAGGGTTGGTTTCGGACCCCTCCTTCAAGGGCCACGAAATCCCCCCCCCCTCTTCCTCCATATATACAGCCCTTAGGGCACCGTTTAGACTTTGGGTTTTGTTTAGATTAAAAGTTCGCCATAGCTGCAACTTCGCGTACTTCATTTGTGTTCATCGACCAGACCAAGACGTCATAGAACCCCACCTTGATCAATAAAGCATTCATCTTATATTCGCAATATCCAGATTGCAAATCTTAGTTTCTTGCTTGTTCTTCGTTTGCTTGCAGGAGATAGACCCTCGTGGTCAGGTTGATTGTGCGCCGGCGTGGTCAATAACCTCTCGGAGTTGGTTTACCGATTCCTAAGGTCGTGATGAGGACATCAATACCATTGTTACACCCACAGCCCCTGCTGCTATACATACTGGACCAATTACTAGAGCACGCGCATGCCAATTAAATTATATGGTACTTTCGTTTCCTGGTAATGATTCTAATGTTCATGGGAATATGATGCTGCCTAAATTGGATACATTTGTTTTGCTTACAAATGAAGGGCCTAGCTTGGACAAGAAAGAGGAACCTTGGAGCAAGTTCAAGCATGGAGATGATGGCATGCGCAAGGGGAACAAGAACGGAGTAACAAGTGATGATTTCAGGACTTTGAAGCCACCATAATGAGTGCAGGAAGCCTTGGACGAAATATACAAGATGCCACTTCATAAATTTCATCCAGAGGCTATTATAGGTGCTGCGTCACCTAATTATTGGGCCAGGCCCATGTAATTTCGAAATACTTGAGTATAGGCTGTTCTTAGAGTCCGTATGTGTGGGGAAACAAGAGATAGGGTTGGTTTCGGACCCCTCCTTCAAGGGCCACGAAATCCCACCCTCTTCCTCCATATATACAGCCCTTAGGGCACCGTTTAGACTTTGGGTTTTGTTTAGATTAAAAGTTCGCCATAGCTGCAACTTCGCGTACTTCGTTTGTGTTCAACGACCAGACCAAGACGTCACAGAACCCCACCTTGATCAATAAAGCTTTCATCTTATATTCGCAATATCCAGATTGCAAATCTTAGTTTCTTGCTTGTTCTTCGTTTGCTTGCAGGAGATAGACCCTCGTGGTCAGGTTGATTGTGCGCCGGCGTGGTCAATAACCTCTCGGAGTTGGTTTACCGATTCCTAAGGTCGTGATGAGGACATCAATACCATTGTTACACCCACAGCCCCTGCTGCTATACATACTGGACCAATTACTAGAGCATGTGCACGCCAATTAAATTATCAGGTACTTTCGTTTCTTGGTAATGATTCTAATGTTCATGAGAATATGATGCTGCCTAAATTGGATACATTTGTTTTGCTTACAAATGAAGGGCCTAGCTTGGACAAGAAAGAGGAACCTTGGAGCAAGTTCAAGCACGGAGATGATGGCATGCGCAAGGGGAACAAGAACGGAGTAACAAGTGATGATTTCAGGACTTTGAAGCCACCATAATGAGTGCAGGAAGCCTTGGACGAAATATACAAGATGCCACTTCATAAATTTCGTCCAGAGGCTATTATAGGTGCTGCGTCACCTTATTATTGGGCCAGTCCCATGTAATTTCGAAATAATTGAGTATAGGCTATTTTTAGAGTCCGTATGTGTGGGGAAACAAGAGATAGGGTTGGTTTCGGACCCCTCCTTCAAGGGCCACGAAATCCCCCTCCCCTCTTCCTCCATATATACAGCCCTTAGGGCACCGTTTAGACTTTGGGTTTTGTTTAGATTAAAAGTTCGCCATAGCTGCAACTTCGCGTACTTCATTTGTGTTCATCGACCAGACCAAGACGTCATAGAACCCCACCTTGATCAATAAAGCATTCATCTTATATTCGCAATATCCAGATTGCAAATCTTAGTTTCTTGCTTGTTCTTCGTTTGCTTGCAGGAGATAGACCCTCGTGGTCAGGTTGATTGTGCGCCGGCGTGGTCAATAACCTCTCGGAGTTGGTTTAGCGATTCCTAAGGTCGTGATGAGGACATCAATACCATTGTTACACCCACAGCCCCTGCTGCTATACATACTGGACCAATTACTAGAGCACGCGCATGCCAATTAAATTATATGATACTTTCGTTTCCTGGTAATGATTCTAATGTTCATGGGAATATGATGCTGCCTAAATTGGATACATTTGTTTTGCTTACAAATGAAGGGCCTAGCTTGGACAAGAAAGAGGAACCTTGGAGCAAGTTCAAGCATGGAGATGATGGCATGCGCAAGGGGAACAAGAACGGAGTAACAAGTGATGATTTCAGGACTTTGAAGCCACCATAATGAGTGCAGGAAGCCTTGGACGAAATATACAAGATGCCACTTCATAAATTTCGTCCAGAGGCTCTTATAGGTGCTGCGTCACCTTATTATTGGGCCAGTCCCATGTAATTTCGAAATAATTGAGTATAGGCTATTTTTAGAGTCCGTATGTGTGGGGAAACAAGAGATAGGGTTGGTTTCGGACCCCTCCTTCAAGGGCCACGAAATCCCACCCTCTTCCTCCATATATACAGCCCTTAGGGCACCGTTTAGACTTTGGGTTTTGTTTAGATTAAAAGTTCGCCATAGCTGCAACTTCGTGTACTTCGTTTGTGTTCAACGACCAGACCAAGACGTCACAGAACCCCACCTTGATCAATAAAGCTTTCATCTTATATTCGCAATATCCAGATTGCAAATCTTAGTTTCTTGCTTGTTCTTCGTTTGCTTGCAGGAGATAGACCCTCGTGGTCAGGTTGATTGTGCTCCGGCGTGGTCAATAACCTCTCGGAGTTGGTTTAGCGATTGCTAAGGTCGTGATGAGGACATCAATACCATTATTACACCCACAGCCCCTGCTGCTATACATACTGGACCAATTACTAGAGCTCACGCAAGCCAATTAAATTATCAGGTACTTTCGTTTCTTGGTAATGATTCTAATGTTCATGAGAATATGATGCTTCCTAAATTGGATACATTTGTTTTGCTTAAAATGAAGGGCCTAGCTTGGACAAGAAAGAGGAACCTTGGAGCAAGTTCAAGCATGGAGATGATGGCATGCGCAAGGGGAACAAGAACGGAGTTACAAGTGATGATTTCAGGACTTTGAAGCCACCATAATGAGTGCAGGAAGCCTTGGACGAAATATACAAGATGCCACTTCATAAATTTCATCCAGAGGCTATTATAGGTGCTGCGTCACCTTATTATTGGGCCAGGCCCATGTAATTTCAAAATACTTGAGTATAGGCTGTTTTTAGAGTCCGTATGTGTGGGGAAACAAGAGATAGGGTTGGTTTCGGACCCCTCCTTCAAGGGCCACGAAATCCCCCCCCCCCTCTTCCTCCATATATACAGCCCTTAGGGCACTGTTTAGACTTTGGGTTTTGTTTAGATTAAAAGTTCGCCATAGCTGCAACTTCGCGTACTTCGTTTGTGTTCAACGACCAGACCAAGACGTCACAGAACCCGACCTTGATCAATAAAGCTTTCATCTTATATTCGTAATAACCAGATTGCAAATCTTAGTTTCTTGCTTGTTCTTCGTTTGCTTGCAGGAGATAGACCCTCGTGGTCAGGTTGATTGTGCTCCAGCGTGGTCAATAACCTCTCGGAGTTGGTTTAGCGATTGCTAAGGTCGTGATGAGGACATCAATACCATTGTTACACCCACAGCCCCTGCTGCTATACATACTGGACCAATTACTAGAGCTCACGCAAGCCAATTAAATTATCAGGTACTTTCGTTTCTTGGTAATGATTCTAATGTTCATGAGAATATGATGCTGCCTAAATTGGATACATTTGTTTTGCTTACAAATGAAGGGCCTAGCTTGGACAAGATAGAGGAATCTTGGGGCAAGTTCAAGCATAGAGATGATGGCATGCGCAAGGGGAACAAGAACGGAGTTACAAGTGATGATTTCAGGACTTTGAAGCCACCATAATGAGTGTAGGAAGCCTAGGACGGAATATACAAGATGCCACTTCATAAATTTCATCCAGAGGCTATTATAGGTGCTGCGTCACCTTATTATTGGGCCAGGCCCATGTAATTTCGAAATACTTGAGTATAGGCTGTTGTTAGAGTCCGTATGTGTGGGGAAACAAGAGATAGGGTTGGTTTCGGACCCCTCCTTCAAGGGCCACGAAATCCCTCCCTCTTCCTCCATATATACAGCCCTTAGGGCACCGTTTAGACTTTGGGTTTTGTTTAGATTAAAAGTTCGCCATAGCTGCAACTTCGCGTACTTCGTTTGTGTTCAACGACCAGACCAAGACGTCACAGAACCCCACCTTGATCAATAAAGCTTTCATCTTATATTTGCAATATCCAGATTGCAAATCTTAGTTTCTTGCTTGTTCTTCGTTTGCTTGCAGGAGATAGACCCTCGTGGTCAGGTTGATTGTGCTCCGGCGTGGTCAATAACCTCTCGGAGTTGGTTTAGCGATTGCTAAGGTCGTGATGAGGACATCAATACCATTGTTACACCCACAGCCCCTGCTGCTATACATACTGGACCAATTACTAGAGCTCACGCAAGCCAATTAAATTATCAGGTACTTTTGTTTCTTGGTAATGATTCTAATGTTCATGAGAATATGATGCTGCCTAAATTGGATACATTTGTTTTGCTTACAAATGAAGGGCCTAGCTTGGACAAGATAGAGGAATCTTGGAGCAAGTTCAAGCATGGAGATGATGGCATGCGCAAGGGGAACAAGAACGGAGTTACAAGTGATGATTTCAGGACTTTGAAGCCACCATAATGAGTGCAGGAAGCCTTGGACGAAATATACAAGATGCCACTTCATAAATTTCATCCAGAGACTATTATAGGTGCTGCGTCACCTTATTATTGGGCCAGGCCCATGTAATTTCGAAATACTTGAGTATAGGCTGTTTTTAGAGTCCGTATGTGTGGGGAAACAAGAGATAGGGTTGGTTTCGGACCCCTCTTTCAAGGGCCACGAAATCCCACCCTCTTCCTCCATATATACAGCCCTTAGGGCACCCTTTAGACTTTGGGTTTTGTTTAGATTAAAAGTTCGCCATAGCTGCAACTTCGCGTACTTCGTTTGTGTTCAACGACCAGACCAAGACGTCACAGAACCCCACCTTGATCAATAAAGCTTTCATCTTATATTCGCAATATCCAGATTGCAAATCTTAGTTTCTTGCTTGTTCTTCGTTTGCTTGCAGAAGATAGACCCTCGTGGTCAGGTTGATTGTGCTCCGGCGTGGTCAATAACCTCTCGGAGTTGGTTTTGCGATTGCTAAGGTCGTGATGAGGACATCAATACCATTATTACACCCACAGCCCCTGCTGCTATACATACTGGACCAATTACTAGAGCTCACGCAAGCCAATTAAATTATCAGGTACTTTCGTTTCTTGGTAATGATTCTAATGTTCATGAGAATATGATGCTTCCTAAATTGGATACATTTGTTTTGCTTAAAATGAAGGGCCTAGCTTGGACAAGAAAGAGGAACCTTCGAGCAAGTTCAAGCATGGAGATGATGGCATGCGCAAGGGGAACAAGAACGGAGTTACAAGTGATGATTTCAGGACTTTGAAGCCACCATAATGAGTGCAGGAAGCCTTGGACGAAATATACAAGATGCCACTTCATAAATTTCATCTAGAGGCTATTATAGGTGCTGCGTCACCTTATTATTTGGCCAGGCCCATGTAATTTCAAAATACTTGAGTATAGGCTGTTTTTAGAGTCCGTATGTGTGGGGAAACAAGAGATAGGGTTGGTTTCGGACCCCTCCTTCAAGGGCCACGAAATCCCACCCTCTTCCTCCATATATACAGCCCTTAGGGCACCGTTTAGACTTTGGGTTTTGTTTAGATTAAAAGTTCGCCATAGCTGCAACTTCGCGTACTTCGTTTGTGTTCAACGACCAGACCAAGACGTCATAGAACCCCACCTTGATTAATAAAGCTTTCATCTTATATTCGCAATATCCAGATTGCAAATCTTAGTTTCTTGCTTGTTCTTCGTTTGCTTGCAGGAGATAGACCCTCGTGGTCAGGTTGATTGTGCTCCGGCGTGGTCAATAACCTCTCGGAGTTGGTTTAGCGATTCCTAAGGTCGTGATGAGGACATCAATACCATTGTTACACCCACAGCCCCTGCTGCTATACATACTGGACCAATTACTAGAGCACGTGCACGCCAATTAAATTATCAGGTACTTTCGTTTCTTGGTAATGATTCTAATGTTCATGAGAATATGATGCTGCCTAAATTGGATACATTTGTTTTGCTTACAAATGAAGGGCCTAGCTTGGACAAGAAAGAGGAACCTTGGAGCAAGTTCAAGCATGGAGATGATGGCATGCGCAAGGGGAACAAGAACGGAGTTACAAGTGATGATTTCAGGACTTTGAAGCCACCATAATGAGTGCAGGAAGCCTTGGACGAAATATACAAGATGCAACTTCATAAATTTCGTCCAGATGCTATTATAGGTGCTGCGTCACCTTATTATTGGGCCAGGCCCATGTAGGTAATTTGAAATACTTGAGTAAGGCTGTTTTTAGAGTCCGTATGTGTGGGGAAACAAGTGATGGGTTGGTTTCGGACCCTCCTTCAAGGGCCACGAAATCCCCCCCCCCCCCTCTCCTCCCATATATACCACCTTAGGGCACCATTTAGACTTTGGGTTTGTTTAGATTAAAAGTTCGCCATAGCTGCAACTTCGCGTACTTCGTTTGTGTTCAACGACCAGACCAAGACGTCACAGAACTCCACCTTGATCAATAAAGCTTTCATCTTATATTCGCAATATCCCGATTGCAAATCTTAGTTTCTTGCTTGTTCTTCGTTTGCTTGCAGGAGATAGACCCTCGTGGTCAGGTTGATTGTGCTCGGCGTGGTCAATAACCTCTCGGAGTTGGTTTAGCGATTGCTAAGGTCGTGATGAGGACATCAATACCATTGTTACACCCACAGCCCCTGCTGCTATACATACTGGACCAATTACTAGAGCTCGAGCACGCCCATTAAATTATCAGGTACTTGTTTCTTGGTAATGATTCTAATGTTCATGAGAATATGATGTGCCTAAATTGGATACATGTTTTGCTTACAAATGAAGGGCCTAGCTTGGACAAGAAAGAGGAACCTTGGAGCAAGTTCAAGCATGGAGATGATGGCTGATGAGGACATCAATACCATTGTTACACCCACAGCCCCTGCTTCTATACATACTGGACCAATTACTAGAGCTCACGCACGCCAATTAAAATATCAGGTACTTTCGTTTCTTGGTAATGATTCTAAAGTTCATGAGAATATGATGCTGCCTAAATTGGATACATTTGTTTGCTTACAAATGAAGGGCCTGCTTGGACAAGAAAGAGGAACCTTGGAGCAAGTTCAAGCATGGAGATGATGGCATGCACAAGGGGAACAAGAACGGAGTTACAAGTGATGATTTCAGGACTTTGAACCACCATAATGAGTGCAGGAAGCCTTGGACGAAATATACAAGATGACACGTCATAAATTTCGTCCAGAGGCTATTATAGGTGCTGCTCACCTTATTATTGGGCCAGGCCCATGTAATTTCGAAATAGTTGAGTATAGGCTGTTTTTAGAGTCCGTATGTGTGGGGAAACAAGAGATAGGGTTGGTTTCGGACCCCTCCTCAAGAGCCACGAAATCCCCTCCTCTTCCTCCATATATACAGGCCTTAGGGCACCGTTTAGACTTTGGGTTTTGTTTAGATAAAAGTTGCCATAGCTGCAACTTCGCGTACTTGTTTGTGTTCAACGACCCGACCAAGACGTCACAGTACCCCACCTTGATCAATAAAGCTTTCATCTTAGTTTCTGCTTGTGTCTTCGTTTGCTTGCAGGAGATACACCCTCGTGGTCAGGTTGATTGTGCTCCGGCGTGGTTAATAACCTTCGGCGTGGTTAAAACTTCCAGCTTGAACTGCTCCAAGGTTCATCTTTCTTGTCCAAGCTAGGCCCTTCATTGTAAGCAAAACAAATGTATCCAATTTAGGCAGCACTCATATTCTCATGAGCATTAGAATCATTACCAAGAAACGAAAGTACCTGATAATTTAATTGGCGTGCGCGAGCTCTAGTAATTGGTCCGCTATGTATAGCAGAGGGGCTGGGGGTGTAACAATGGTATTGATGTCCTCATCATCCTCCCCTTCTTGAAATGAAGTCGTCCTCGACGGAAGCTCATCTTCCTCACCCAAATAAGGTTCAAATTGCAATGTTAAAAGTGGGACTAACCCCAAAATCTGCAGGCAGCTCAAGTTATATGCGTTATCATTTATTTCTCTAACACCTTAAAAGGCACATCAGCACGTGGCATTAGCTTTGATTTGCGCAAATCAGCAATCCATCTACGCAAATGTAACCAAACAAGATCTCCAGGTGGCAAACACAACATGTTTTCTACCCTTATCTCAGCAAGTTTATATTAGCATTCATACGCTCAATGTTCTCCTTAGTTAACTCATGCATTTTTAAGATCAATTCAGCATGTGTTTAGCATCAAAATTAACCTTCCCGAAGATGGAAGAGGCAACAAATCAATAGGTGCACGAGGTAGGAAACCATATACATTTCAAAAGGGCACATCTTAGAAGTAGAAGCAACGAACGATTATAAGCAAATTCAATATGAGGCAAGCATTCTTCCCACATTTTCTTGTATCTTCAAAACAGCCCTAAGCATAGTAGACAAAGTTCTATTGACTACTTCAGTTTGTCCATCAGTTTGGGGGTGACAAGTAGTACTAAAAAGGTTTAGTCCCCAACTTAGCCCATAAACATCTCCAAAAGTGGCTAAGAAATTTGGTATCACGATCTGAAACAATAGTATTTGGCACACCATGCAAGCGAATAATTTCACGAAAGAACAAATCAGCAACATTAGCAGCATCATCGCTTTTATGACATGGTATAAAGTGTGCCATTTTCGAGAACCTATCCACGACAACAAATATGCTATCCCTCCCCTTCTTGTTCGAGGTAAACCCAAAACAAAGTCCATAGATATATCCTCCCATGGAACACTAGGTACAGGCAACGGCATATAAAACCATGAGGATTGAGTCGTGACTTAGCTTTTGATGTAGTGCAGCGAGCAACAAACGCGCTAACATCCCGTCTCATCTTTGGCCAAAAGAAATGGTAGCAAGTACTCCTCCGTCTTCTTTACGCCAAAGTGTCCCATTAATCCTCCTCCATGCGCCTCCTGCAACAACAAAAGACGAACGGAGCTAGTGGAATGCATAGCTTGTAGACGAACAACACAAATCATCGTTAACGACGAACTTGTTCATGTTCTCCCTTCTTTACAATTCGCAATAATCTTTAAATTCAGCATCATGCACATTTGATCTTGATGGTCTCCCAACCAATATTTTAAAGTCAAGTTGTGAAATATAGTATAACGACGAGACATGCATCAGCAATAACATTTTCTTTACCCTTCTTGTGTTTAATGACATATGGGAAAGTCTCAATGAATTCAACCCATTTAGCATGTCTACGGTTCAGTTTGGCTGACTTTTAATATGTTTCAAAGTTCATGATCAGAATGAATAACAAATTCTTTGGGCCATAAATAATGTTGCCATGTTTCCAAAGTCCGAAAAAGAGCATATAATTCCTATCATAAGTAGAGTAATTCAGACTAGGCCCACTCAATTTTTCAGAAAAGTATGCAACAGGTTTGCCATCTTGTAATACACACTCCTAATCCAATTCCACTAGCATCACATTCAAGCTCAAAAGTCTTATTAAAATCAGGAAGTTGGAGTAAAGGAGCATGTGTTAACTTATCTTTCAACACCGTGAAGGCTTCTTCCTGTGCGGTACCCCAAACAAAAAGACACATCCTTCTTTGTAAGCTCGTTGAGAGGTGCAGCAATGGTACTGAAACTCTCACAAAACGCCTATAGAAACCAACGAGGCCAAGAGGAAACTCCTCACTTGTGTGACCGTTTTGGGCTGCGGCCAACTCTCAATAGCTTCAATCTGGCTTTATCAACTTCAATTCCTCTGTGGAGTAACAACATAGCCAGAAAAGATACTCGGTCGGTGCAAAACGTGCAATTCCCAAGGTTACCAAACAAACGTGCATCACGTAGAGCAAAAACAACAAGTAAATGTTCCAAATGTTCCTCCAAAGATCTGCTATAAATCAATATATCATCAAAGTAAACTACCACAAATCGTCCAATGAAAGCACGTAAAACTTCGTTCATTAATCTCATGAAAGTAACTGGTGCATTAGTTAACCCAAAAGGCATGACTAACCACTCATATAAACCGAACTTAGTTTTAAATGCTGTTTCCATTCATCTCCCAATTTCATACGAATTTGATGGTATCACATACGCAAATCAACTTGGAGAATATTGTAGAGCCCTCAATTCATCAAGCATATCATCTAGCCTAGGAATAGGATGACGATAACGAATAGTAATATTATTAATGCCTCTACAATCAACACACATACGCGACGTACCATCCTTTTTTGGCACTAGTATAATAGGAACAGCACAAGGACTAAGAGATTCGCGTATATAACCTTTGTCGAGCAGCTCCTGTACTTGACGCATAATCTTCTTCGGTCTCCTCTGGATTGGTACGGTTATGCGCACGATTTGGCAACGAAAGCACCGGGAATTAAGTCAATCTGATGCTCAATCCCGCGAATAGGTGGTAATCTGATAGAGGCGAGGGGGTCCCGATCTTTCGATGAGATGGTAACTATCGATTGGGTGGAGCCGACTTTGACGATCCGACTACAAACGTGCACGACGTTGCGCCATAGCAATCGCAACCAATCTCCTGAGGTTACTGACGATGATGGGAAGCACGATCAACCTGACCATGAAGGTCTATTCCTGCACGCAATCGAAGAACAAGCAAGAATATGAATGCAACTGAAATATGCGAATATAGATGAAGTATGATAAAGGTGGGGATCCGAAAGCGGTCTTGGTCTGGTCGTTGGACACAAACGAAGTACACGAAGTTGCATGGCTAACTTTAACTAAACAATCCCAAGGAAAAAGCTACTAGATGGAATTACTATATAGGAGTAAGGGGGTGGCGGCCAAGGAGGTGGGAGGACGTCCCAAGGCAGCCTAAAACTAACCCTAGGTCGTACAAGGCTCATGGGCCCAAGTGGAGGTGATGCAACACTTTGGACTTGTAGTTTGACTCGGATTTGCTGCAGCGTCAGATTGTTTCGTCGATAACTCATAGCTCCGGAGAATTTTAAGGTGAATCCAGTTGGGTTGGAAAGAGCACAAAATCTACTTTCCAACAAAAAAAAGAATCACCCATCGGAGTCCGTATGAAAAAGTTCTTGGCGTTTTGAGTCAGGTATGTCTGTGCAGTCCGAATCTGAATCCAGAACATGAGAGACTTGGACTCTATCTTCTTTGGCCAAAAGTGACGTGAGAGGACTTTTTGAACAGCACCCTAAACTTCTCGTTTTCTTATCTTCATATGTGAATTGTACAAATGTCTCAACACCTGCAATTAGACATGGCACAAAGTTTGTGAAGTATTTTGGTCCTGGATGACACAATAAAATTATTGCATAGTTTGCATTAGAAATCACCTCACAAATATACATGATAGCAATATTTTTGGTCGTATCCAAGGTATTCATGTCTCATCATCTCCACTTCTGAAAACAAGCCGTCCTGGCGTTGCTTAATCTGAAATGTGGCTAACAAAAGAGACAAGGTGTACATGTTGTATATGTATATGTCATCCATTTTTACTTCCCTTGATTTTTGCACATAGACACATGTATACATGAGTAACTTTCATAGTTCATAAATGTAAAGCCAAAATTTATCACAAGGATTAGAAGACATGAAAATATTGCAACTCCATTTGCACATATAAGTGAAGCTCTTATTCATATAAAGGATTGACAATGTTCATCATTAAACCATCCCAAATTGGTGAATAAACCTTAATGCATCAAATTTACATGTACTACATGCTTAAATAAGCAAACATGCAATAAGTCTTTTGACACAAAATCATCACCAAGATTAGAGGTCATATAAAAGGATTAAACATTGTTTCTTTGCATAACAGTAATTCATTGGGTGCACTCAAAATTGTTGATACTTCAACTCTTTGATCACATGACGCATTCATGACAGTACAAACGATTCTCTAAAATAGTTGGTGTGCTAAATCAATAGGTAACACAACACATGATGTATTCAAGTTAACTAGGCATGCATCATTCTCATGTGAAAGTTGAAAATCTGTACCTTTGTCATTACCTCTATGACAACTCAGATGATGTAGGCACTCTTGGAGGTGAGTGGTCACATGACGGATAGATGATGTAGTCCTCGCAACAACGGAGTGGTTGTCATAGTACGCCTAGTAGTTGAAGAAACATCTGTATCAACAATTGGAATGTGCACCGTACGCTTGTCTTCCTTGTGGGCAACACGTCGTTTTATTTCCTGTTCAGCTTTGCAAGCAAGACGAAACAATGGTCCATAGGATAACACTCTTCATGAATTAGTATCTCTTGAATATCACGGTTTAATCCCCCAAAATCTATCCATAAAATCTTCACTTCTTCTAAAAATGAGTGCAACAAGGTAGTTGTAAATCATCATAATATTTGTTACGGTGTCACTACCTTGTTTTAAATGTTGTAGTTTTCTAATATGCCACGAGTATAATGAACATCTACGAATCTATCTCTCATGACATGTTTTAAACATCCCAAGTAGTAGGGATATAATCAGGGTTTAACCGACAGTATTCACTCCACCAAACTAAAGCAAAGCACTGAAAGTACTAACGCGGCTTGAAATTTTCCACGCTCATCAAAATATGGGAAGCAAATATAGCATTAATTTGTACTCCCATCAAATATAAAATCAGGCCTAAACGACCAGTAAATGGTGGCATGGAAACATTAACTGATTAGTGTGCATTGATGTTGTTGCTCCTCTTGTAACGTTGTTGTATTTCTTTAGGTGATGGAAAATCTCCCACGATCGATGAAGCCCAAGAACTAACAACTCCGGAACCTGCCATGATTAGTAGAAACAAAAAAATCGAGATAATGTTCCTATGAACTCTAGGATGTGGTGGTAAAGCGCTCACAGTAAAGCAAATATCAATATTTACAAGTTCTCAATGCAGCAGGTGGTGACGGGCAACAGCGGTGTCAATAAATCGAAGATTGAGTAAAGCGATTGCTAGGTGAACGTACGTATACCGGTGTAGAAATATGTGGAGCTGGGTTGGCTATATATGGTAGCAAAAGATTAGCAATAATCAATTCAGAGATGCAATGTTGAATAAACGCTCAACGACGGTATGTGCTGGTCCTAGGCAGACCGGACTAGAGACGCGAGCCTAGAACACTAATGAGGTCACGGCGTAGACACACTAGCATCAATAAAGGATATGAAGTACCTCTGGACAGAAAGATATAAGTGAAGATCACAATGGCAGTAAAGATAATGATGAGAAACAACACCAAGTAGCATATACCAACAATTCTTCTCCAACTTAACTCTATAAAATTTTGTGCCAATTTATGAAATTTTCTCAAGAAAGGCACGACTCAAGCTTTCAAACGCAAAAA
>JAAAXO010000642.1:67275-112841 GCA_011799875.1 Thinopyrum elongatum | reverse complement strand
CCCTGCTGCTATACATACTGGACCAATTACTAGAGCTCGCGCACGCCAATTAAATTATCAGGTACTTTCGTTTCTTGGTAATGATTCTAATGCTCATGAGAATATGATGCTGCCTAAATTGGATACATTTGTTTTGCTTACAAATGAAGGGCCTAGCTTGGACAAGAAAGAGGAACCTTGGAGCAAGTTCAAGCATGGAGATGATGGCATGCACAAGGGGAACAAGAACGGAGTTACAAGTGATGATTTCAGGACTTTGAAACCACCATAATGAGTGCAGGAAGCCTTGGACGAAATATACAAGATGACACGTCATAAATTTCGTCCAGAGGCTATTATAGGTGCTGCGTCACCTTATTATTGGGCCAGGCCCATGTAATTTCGAAATAGTTGAGTATAGGCTGTTTTTAGAGTCCGTATGTGTGGGGAAACAAGAGATAGGGTTGGTTTCGGACCCCTCCCTCAAGAGCCACGAAATCCCCTCCTCTTCCTCCATATATACAGGCCTTAGGGCACCGTTTAGACTTTGGGTTTTGTTTAGATTAAAAGTTCGCCATAGCTGCAACTTCGCGTACTTCGTTTGTGTTCAACGACCAGACCAAGACGTCACAGAACTCCACCTTGATCAATAAAGCTTTCATCTTATATTCGCAATATCCCGATTGCAAATCTTAGTTTCTTGCTTGTTCTTCGTTTGCTTGCAGGAGATAGACCCTCGTGGTCAGGTTGATTGTGCTCCGGCGTGGTCAATAACCTCTCGGAGTTGGTTTAGCGATTCCTAAGGTCGTGATGAGGACATCAATACCATTGTTACACCCACAGCCCCTGCTGCTATACATACTGGACCAATTACTAGAGCTCGAGCACGCCAATTAAATTATCAGGTACTTTCGTTTCTTGGTAATGATTCTAATGCTCATGAGAATATGATGCTGCCTAAATTGGATACATTTGTTTTGCTTACAAATGAAGGGCCTAGCTTGGACAAGAAAGAGGAACCTTGGAGCAAGTTCAAGCATGGAGATGATGGCATGCACAAGGGGAACAAGAACGGAGTTACAAGTGATGATTTCAGGACTTTGAAACCACCATAATGAGTGCAGGAAGCCTTGGACGAAATATACAAGATGACACGTCATAAATTTCGTCCAGAGGCTATTATAGGTGCTGCGTCACCTTATTATTGGGCCAGGCCCATGTAATTTCGAAATAGTTGAGTATAGGCTGTTTTTAGAGTCCGTATGTGTGGGGAAACAAGAGATAGGGTTGGTTTCGGACCCCTCCCTCAAGAGCCACGAAATCCCCTCCTCTTCCTCCATATATACAGGCCTTAGGGCACCGTTTAGACTTTGGGTTTTGTTTAGATTAAAAGTTCGCCATAGCTGCAACTTCGCGTACTTCGTTTGTGTTCAACGACCAGACCAAGACGTCACAGTACCCCACCTTGATCAATAAAGCTTTCATCTTAGTTTCTTGCTTGTTCTTCGTTTGCTTGCAGGAGATACACCCTCGTGGTCAGGTTGATTGTGCTCCGGCGTGGTTAATAACCTTCGGCGTGGTTAATAATCTCCATGCTTGAACTTGCTCCAAGGTTCATCTTTCTTGTCCAAGCTAGGCCCTTCATTTGTAAGCAAAACAAATGTATCCAATTTAGGCAGCATCATATTCTCATGAGCATTAGAATCATTACCAAGAAACGAAAGTACCTGATAATTTAATTGGCGTGCGCGAGCTCTAGTAATTGGTCCAGTATGTATAGCAGCAGGGGCTGTGGGTGTAACAATGGTATTGATGTCCTCATCATCCTCCCCTTCTTGAAATGAAGTCGTCCTCGACGGAAGCTCATCTTCCTCACCCAAATAAGGCTTCAAATCTGCAATGTTAAAAGTGGGACTAACCCCAAAATCTGCAGGCAGCTCAAGTTTATATGCGTTATCATTTATTTTCTCTAACACCTTAAAAGGACCATCAGCACGTGGCATTAGCTTTGATTTGCGCAAATCAGGAAATCTATCCTTACGCAAATGTAACCAAACAAGATCTCCAGGTGCAAACACAACATGTTTTCTACCCTTATCTCCAGCAAGTTTATATTTAGCATTCATACGCTCAATGTTCTCCTTTGTTAACTCATGCATTTTTAAGATCAATTCAGCACGTTGTTTAGCATCAAAATTAACCTTCTCCGAGGATGGAAGAGGCAACAAATCAATAGGTGCACGAGGTAGGAAACCATATACAATTTCAAAAGGGCACATCTTAGTAGTAAAATGCAACGAATGATTATAAGCAAATTCAATATGAGGCAAGCATTCTTCCCACATTTTCTTGTTATTCTTCAAAACAGCCCTAAGCATAGTAGACAAAGTTCTATTGACTACTTCAGTTTGTCCATCAGTTTGGGGGTGACAAGTAGTACTAAAAAGCAGTTTAGTCCCCAACTTAGCCCATAAACATCTCCAAAAGTGGCTAAGAAATTTGGTATCACGATCTGAAACAATAGTATTTGGCACACCATGCAAGCGAATAATTTCACGAAAGAACAAATCAGCAACATTAGCAGCATCATCGCTTTTATGACATGGTATAAAGTGTGCCATTTTCGAGAACCTATCCACGACAACAAATATGCTATCCCTCCCCTTCTTTGTTTGAGGTAAACCCAAAACAAAGTCCATAGATATATCCTCCCATGGAACACTAGGTACAGGCAAAGGCATATATAAACCATGAGGATTGAGTCGTGACTTAGCTTTTTGACATGTAGTGCAGCGAGCAACAAAACGCTCAACATCCCGTCTCATCTTTGGCCAAAAGAAATGTGTAGCAAGTATATCCTCCGTCTTCTTCACGCCAAAGTGTCCCATTAATCCTCCTCCATGCGCCTCCTGCAACAACAAAAGACGAACGGAGCTAGCTGGAATGCATAGCTTGTTAGCACGAAACACAAATCCATCGTTAACGACGAACTTGTTCCATGTTCTCCCTTCCTTACAATTCTGCAATACATCTTTAAATTCAGCATCATGCACATATTGATCTTTGATGGTCTCCAAACCAAATATTTTAAAGTCAAGTTGTGAAAGCATAGTATAACGACGAGACAATGCATCAGCAATAACGTTTTCTTTACCCTTCTTGTGTTTAATGACATAAGGGAAAGTCTCAATAAATTCAACCCATTTAGCATGTCTACGGTTCAGTTTTGCTTGACTTTTAATGTGTTTCAAAGATTCATGATCAGAATGTATAACAAATTCTTTGGGCCATAAATAATGTTGCCATGTTTCTAAGGTCCGAACAAGAGCATATAATTCTTTATCATAAGTAGAATAGTTCAGACTAGGCCCACTCAATTTTTCAGAAAAGTATGCAACAGGTTTGCCATCTTGTAATAAAACACCTCCTAATCCAATTCCACTAGCATCACATTCAAGCTCAAAAGTCTTATTAAAATCAGGAAGTTGGAGTAAAGGAGCATGTGTCAACTTATCTTTCAATACCGTGAAGGCTTCTTCCTGTGAGGTACCCCAAACAAAAGGCACATCCTTCTTTGTAAGCTCATTGAGAGGTGCAGCAATGGTGCTGAAATCTCTCACAAAACGCCTATAGAAACCAGCGAGTCCAAGAAAACTCCTCACTTGTGTGACCGTTTTGGGCTGTGGTGATAGAGGCGAGGGTGTCCCGATCTTTCGATGAGATGATATCTATCGTTTTTGGTGGAGTAGACTTTGACGATCCGACTACGAACGTGCGAGGACGTCGCGCCTTAGCAATCGCTAAACCAACTCCGTGAGGTTATTGACCACGCCGGAGCACAATCAACCTGACCCCGAGGGTCTATCTCCTGCAAGCAAACGAAGAACAAGCAAGAAACTAAGATTTGCAATCTGGATATTGCGAATATAAGATGAAAGCTTTATTGATCGAGGTGGGGTTCTGTGACGTCTTGGTCTGGTTGTTGAACACAAACGAAGTACGCGAAGTTGCAGCTATGGCGAACTTTTAATCTAAACAAAACCCAAAGTCTAAACGGTGCCCTAAGGGCTGTATATATGGAGGAAGAGGGGGGGATTTCGTGGCCCTTGAAGGAGGGTTCCGAAACCAACCCTATCTCTTGTTTCCCCACACATACGGACTCTAAAAATAGTCTATACTCAAGTATTTCGAAATTACATGGGCCTGGCCCAATAATAAGGTGACGCAGCACCTATAATAGCCTCTGGACGAAATTTATGAAGTGGCATCTTGTATATTTCGTCCAAGGCTTCCTGCACTCCTTATGGTGGCTTCAAAGTCCTGAAATCATCACTTGTAACTCCGTTCTTGTTCCCCTTGCGCATGCCATCATCTCCATGCTTGAACTTGCTCCAAGGTTCCTCTTTCTTGTCCAAGCTAGGCCCTTCATTTGTAAGCAAAACAAATGTATCCAATTTAGGCAGCATCATATTCTCATGAACATTAGAATCATTACCAAGAAACGAAAGTACCTGATAATTTAATTGGCGTGCGCGAGCTCCAGTAATTGGTCCAGTATGTATAGCAGCAGGGGCTGTGGGTGTAACAATGGTATTGATGTCCTCATCATCCTCCCCTTCTTGAAATGAAGTCGTCCTCGACGGAAGCTCATCTTCCTCACCCAAATAAGGCTTCAAATCTGCAATGTTAAAAGTGGGACTAACCCCAAAATCTGCAGGCAGCTCAAGTTTATATGCGTTATCATTTATTTTCTCTAACACCTTAAAAGGACCATCAGCACGTGGCATTAGCTTTGATTTGCGCAAATCAGGAAATCTATCCTTACGCAAATGTAACCAAACAAGATCTCCAGGTGCAAACACAACATGTTTTCTACCCTTATCTCCAGCAAGTTTATATTTAGCATTCATACGCTCAATGTTCTCCTTAGTTAACTCATGCATTTTTAAGATCAATTCAGCATGTTGTTTAGCATCAAAATTAACCTTCTCCGAAGATGGAAGAGGCAACAAATCAATAGGTGCACGAGGTAGGAAACCATATACAATTTCAAAAGGGCACATCTTAGAAGTAGAATGCAACGAACGATTATAAGCAAATTCAATATGAGGCAAGCATTCTTCCCACATTTTCTTGTTATTCTTCAAAACAGCCCTAAGCATAGTAGACAAAGTTCTATTGACTACTTCAGTTTGTCCATCAGTTTGGGGGTGACAAGTAGTACTAAAAAGCAGTTTAGTCCCCAACTTAGCCCATAAACATCTCCAAAAGTGGCTAAGAAATTTGGTATCACGATCTGAAACAATAGTATTTGGCACACCATGCAAGCGAATAATTTCACGAAAGAACAAATCAGCAACATTAGCAGCATCATCGCTTTTATGACATGGTATAAAGTGTGCCATTTTCGAGAACCTATCCACGACAACAAATATGCTATCCCTCCCCTTCTTTGTTCGAGGTAAACCCAAAACAAAGTCCATAGATATATCCTCCCATGGAACACTAGGTACAGGCAACGACATATATAAACCATGAGGATTGAGTCGTGACTTAGCTTTTTGACATGTAGTGCAGCGAGCAACAAAGCGCTCAACATCCCGTCTCATCTTTGGCCAAAAGAAATGTGTAGCAAGTACATCCTCCGTCTTCTTTACGCCAAAGTGTCCCATTAATCCTCCTCCATGCGCCTCCTGCAACAACAAAAGACGAACGGAGCTAGCTGGAATGCATAGCTTGTTAGCACGAAACACAAATCCATCGTTAACGACGAACTTGTTCCATGTTCTCCCTTCTTTACAATTCTGCAATACATCTTTAAATTCAGCATCATGCACATATTGATCTTTGATGGTCTCCAAACCAAATATTTTAAAGTCAAGTTGTGAAATCATAGTATAACGACGAGACAATGC
This sequence comes from Thinopyrum elongatum, assembly GCA_011799875.1. Classification (NCBI taxonomy): domain Eukaryota; kingdom Viridiplantae; phylum Streptophyta; class Magnoliopsida; order Poales; family Poaceae; genus Thinopyrum; species Thinopyrum elongatum. The sequence continues at coordinate 106,947 of JAAAXO010000642.1, read as the reverse complement.
ATCAGCAATAACATTTTCTTTACCCTTCTTGTGTTTAATGACATATGGGAAAGTCTCAATGAATTCAACCCATTTAGCATGTCTACGGTTCAGTTTGGCTTGACTTTTAATATGTTTCAAAGATTCATGATCAGAATGAATAACAAATTCTTTGGGCCATAAATAATGTTGCCATGTTTCCAAAGTCCGAACAAGAGCATATAATTCCTTATCATAAGTAGAGTAATTCAGACTAGGCCCACTCAATTTTTCAGAAAAGTATGCAACAGGTTTGCCATCTTGTAATAACACACCTCCTAATCCAATTCCACTAGCATCACATTCAAGCTCAAAAGTCTTATTAAAATCAGGAAGTTGGAGTAAAGGAGCATGTGTTAACTTATCTTTCAACACCGTGAAGGCTTCTTCCTGTGCGGTACCCCAAACAAAAGACACATCCTTCTTTGTAAGCTCGTTGAGAGGTGCAGCAATGGTACTGAAATCTCTCACAAAACGCCTATAGAAACCAACGAGGCCAAGGAAACTCCTCACTTGTGTGACCGTTTTGGGCTGCGGCCAACTCTCAATAGCTTCAATCTTGGCTTTATCAACTTCAATTCCCTGTGGAGTAACAACATAGCCAAGAAAAGATACTCGGTCGGTGCAAAACGTGCAATTCCCAAGGTTACCAAACAAACGTGCATCACGTAGAGCAATAAAAACAACACGTAAATGTTCCAAATGTTCCTCCAAAGATCTGCTATAAATCAATATATCATCAAAGTAAACTACCACAAATCGTCCAATGAAAGCACGTAAAACTTCGTTCATTAATCTCATGAAAGTACTAGGTGCATTAGTTAACCCAAAAGGCATGACTAACCACTCATATAAACCGAACTTAGTTTTAAATGCTGTTTTCCATTCATCTCCCAATTTCATACGAATTTGATGGTATCCACTACGCAAATCAACTTTGGAGAATATTGTAGAGCCACTCAATTCATCAAGCATATCATCTAGCCTAGGAATAGGATGACGATAACGAATAGTAATATTATTAATGCCTCTACAATCAACACACATACGCGACGTACCATCCTTTTTTGGCACTAGTATAATAGGAACAGCACAAGGACTAAGAGATTCGCGTATATAACCTTTGTCGAGCAGCTCCTGTACTTGACGCATAATCTTCTTCGTCTCCTCTGGATTGGTACGGTATGGCGCACGATTTGGCAACGAAGCACCGGGAATTAAGTCAATCTGATGCTCAATCCCGCGAATAGGTGGTAATCTGATAGAGGCGAGGGTGTCCCGATCTTTCGATGAGATGGTAACTATCGATTTGGTGGAGCCGACTTTGACGATCCGACTACAAACGTGCACGACGTTGCGCCATAGCAATCGCTAAACCAATCTCCTGAGGTTACTGACGATGCTGGAAGCACGATCAACCTGACCATGAAGGTCTATTCCTGCACGCAATCGAAGAACAAGCAAGAATATGATAATGCAATCTGAATATTGCGAATATAGATGAAGTATTGATAAAGGTGGGGATCCGAAAGCGGTCTTGGTCTGGTCGTTGGACACAAACGAAGTACACGAAGTTGCAATGGCTAACTTTTAACTAAACAAATCCCAAGGAAAAAGCTACTAGATGGATCTACTTATATAGGAGTAAGGGGTGGCGGCCAAGGAGGTGGGAGGACGTCCCAAGGCAGCCTAAAACTAACCCTAGGTCGTACAAGGCTCATGGGCCCAAGTGGAGGTGATGCAACACCTTTGGACTTGTAGTTTGACTCGGATTCTGCTGCAGCGTCAGATTGTTTCGTCGATAACTCATAGCTCCGGATGAATTTTAAGGTGAATCCAGTTGGGTTGGAAAGAGCACAAAATCTACTTTCCAACAAAAAAAGAATCACCCAATTCGGAGTCCGTATGAAAAAGTTCTTGGCGTTTTGAGTCAGGTATGTCTGTGCAGTCCGAATCTGAATCCAGAACATGAGAGACTTGGACTCTATCTTCTCTTGGCCCAAAAGTGACGTGAGAGGACTTTTTGAACAGCACCTAAACTTCTCGTTTTCCCTTATCTTCATATGTGAATTGTACAAATGTCTCATACACCTGCAATTAGACATGGCACAAAAGTTTGTGAAGTATTTTTGTCCTGGATGACACAAATAAATTATTGCATAGTTTGCATTAGAAATCACCTCACAAATATACATGTATGCAATATTTTTGGTCGTATCCAAGGTATTCATGTCCTCATCATCCTCCACTTCTTGAAAACAAAGCCGTCCTCGGCGTTGCTTAATCTGAAATGTGGCTAACAAAAGAGACAAGGTGTACATGTTGTATATGTATATGTCATCCATTTTTACTTCCCTTGATTTTTGCACATATGACACATGTATACATGAGTAACTTTCATAGTTCATAAAATGTAAAGCCAAAATATTATCACAAGTATTAGAAGACATGAAAATATTGCAACTCAATTTGCACATATAAGTGAAGCTCTTATTCATATCAAAGGATTGACAATGTTCATCATTAAACCATCCCAACATTGGTGAATAAACCTTACTTGCATCAAATTTACATGCTACTACATGCTTAAATAAGCAAACATGCAATAGGTCTTTTGACACAAAATCATCACCAAGATTAGAGGTCATATCAAAAGGATTAAACATTGTTTCTTTTGCATCAACAGTTAATTCATTGGGTGCACTCAAAATTGTTGATACTTCAACTCTTTGATCACATGACGCATTCATGACAGTAACACGATTCTCTAAAATAGTTGGTGTGCTCAAATCAATAGGTAACACAACACATGATGTATTCAAGTTAACTAGGCATGCATCATTCTCATGTGAAAGTTGAAAATCTGTACCTTTGTCATTACCTCTTATGATCAACTCAGATGATGTAGGCACTCTTGGAGGTGATGTGTCACATGATGGAGATGATGTAGTCCTCGCAACAACGGATGTGGTTGTCATAGTACGCCTAGTAGTTGAAGAAACATCTGTATCAACACTTGGAATGTGCACCGTGCGCTTGTTCTCCTTGTGGCCAACACGTCGTTTTATTTCCTGTTCAGCTTTGCAAGCAAGACGAGACAAATGGTCCATAGGATAACACTCTTCATGAATTAGAATCTCTTGAATATCGCAGTTTAATCCTCCCCAAAATCTATCCATAAAATCTTCTTCACTTTCTTCTAAAAATGAGTGCAATAATGTAGTTTGTAAATCATCATAATATTTTGTTACGGTGTCACTACCTTGTTTTAAATGTTGTAGTTTTTTAATCATGCCATGAGTATAATGAACATCTACGAATCTATCTCTCATGACATGTTTTAAACCATCCCAAGTAGTAGGTATATAATCAGGGTTTAACCGACAGTATTCACTCCACCAAACTAAAGCAAAGCTACTGAAAGTACTAACCGCGGCTTGAAATTTTCCACGCTCATCAAAATTATGGGAAGCAAATATAGCATTAATTTCGTACTCCCATTCAATATATAAATCAGGCCTAAAACGACCAGTAAATGGTGGCATGGAAACATTAACCTGATTATGTGCATTCTGATGTTGTTGCTCCTCTTGTGACGGTTGTTGTATTTTCTTAGGTGATGGCAAATCTCCCACGATCGATGAAGCCCAAGAACTAACAACTCCGGAACCTGCCATGATTAGTAGAAACAAAAAAATCAAGAATAATGTTCCTATGAACTACTAGGATGTGGTGGTAAAGCGCTCACAGTAAAGCAAATATCAATATCTTACAAGTTCTTACCATGCAGCAGGTGGTGACGGGCAACCAGCGGTGTCAAATAACTCCGAAGATTGAGTAAAGCGATTGCTAGGTGAACGTACGTATACACGGTGTAGAAATATGTGGAGCTGGGTTGGCTATATATGGTAGCAAAAGATTAGCAATAATCAATTCAGAGATGCAATGTTGAATAAACGCTCAACGACGGTACTGTGCTGGTCCTAGGCTAGACCGGACTAGAGACGCGAGCCTAGAACACTAATGAGGTCACGGCGTAGCACAACTAGCATCAATAAAGGATATGAAGTACCTCTGGACAGCAAGATATAAGTGAAGATCACAATGGCAGTAAAGATAATGATGAGAAACAACTACCAAGTAGCATATACCAACAATTCTCTCTCCAACTTAACTCTATAAAATTTTGTGCCAATTTTATGATAATTTTTCTCAAGAAAGGCACTGACTCAAGCTTTCAAACGCAAAAAGAATCACTCAATTCCGAGTTGATATGAGGAGTCAAAAAATTCTAAAACTGGCCTGAAAAACTGGAACAAGCTGTGTTCGCGAACTTCGGAGGGCAAAAAGACCTATTTAGAAGCCGATTTTGAGGTGTCAAATATTGAACTAGATTCTGCAACTATTTAGATGCGGCTCGTCGCTAGCTTTAATTTGAGTACTCAAGGAGCCAAAACAGACTTAGTATGAAAAAGATATGCCTGTTTTACTGAACACTGCACAAAACAGATTCCAATCCGAAATCAGCTACGAGATTGAGTCTAGATAGATCCGAATTTTGTCTTTTTTTTCTCTCTTTTTTTTTCTCACACTTTTTTTTCTTTTTCTTTCTCTCTTTTTTTTTTCTCACCCTCTTTCCAAAACAAACTAGATAAGATGTAGATTGGATCAAGCACAGATGTGAACGACCTCAACTATGATTATGACAATGAATGGTGGGTGGCACGATTTGGAAATTGATGGATGGGATGGTGGACAGCGGAAGGAATAACGATGCAGCGGCGGCGTGACTAATGTGAACAGAACTCGAAACTCTAAACGAACTAGACACTAAGACCAGCAACTCGACACGACGATGTAACCGATAATTCAACTATGCAAGCAATGAAAAGAAAATTGCAAAGGCTCAGACTGGCTTGGACAAAGGATGAATAGATCTAACTTTTTTTTTGTTGCTTTTTTTTGGACAATAGGTAAGAAAATAAATCTAATCTAGGGAAAACTGGAAATTCTCACCGAGCAACCTGAAAACTGATACCACTTGATAGAGGCGAGGGTGTCCCGATCTTTCGATGAGATGATATCTATCGTTTGCTTGCAGGAGATAGACCCTCGGGGTCAGGTTGATTGTGCTCCGGCGTGGTCAATAACCTCTCGGAGTTGGTTTAGCGATTGCTAAGGCGCGACGTCCTCGCACGTTCGTAGTCGGATCGTCAAAGTCTACTCCACCAAAAACGATAGATATCATCTCATCGAAAGATCGGGACACCCTCGCCTCTATCATAATCCCGGTGGCACGTCTTGTGGAAAGACGTCAGCGAACTCCTGCAAAATGTTAGTGACCGCAGGAGGCAAAGAGGAAGGCACGTCCTCGAATGAAAATAACGCCTCTTTGCACACAAAAGCATAGCAAACAGAATTGCTGAAATCTAGCTCATCAATATCAGATTTGGTGGCAAGTAAGCATGCACTTTTCAATTTAATTTCAGAAGCAACACTAGATGGTTTATTATTAGGCTTCATTTGTTGCTCAAATTCTTTTGCCACAATCTGATTTTCACTCTTATTTTTCTCCTGCTTTGCTTTACTAGCTCTATTAATATCATCTTTCAAAATAGAATCAGGAGTCATAGGAAGCAAAGTAATATGTTTATCCTTATGAACAAGAGTATACTGATTGTTTCTACCATGGTGTACAGAATTTTTATCAAATTGCCATGGTCTACCAAGTAATAATGAACATGCTTGCATGGGTACCACATCACAATCAACATAATCAGCATATGTAGAGATACTAAAATGCACACGAACTGTACGTGTTACCTTAACCTTGCCGCCGTTGTTGAACCATTGGATATAGTAAGGATGTGGATGTGGTCTTGTGGTGAGAGATAGCTTCTCCACCATCTCCATGCTAGCCAAGTTGTTGCAGCTCCCTCCATCTATGATGACGCGAACAGAACGTTCCTTCACAACTCCCTTTGTATGGAACAAATTATGCCTCTGATTTTGCTCAGCTTGTGTGACCTGCACACTCAAAACACGTTGAGCAACTAAACATTCATACCTGTCAGCGTCTTCAGGAGCCATGTATTGCGTCTCATGATCAGAATCATCTCCACCGTGTTCTTCACTTGTAATAAGAGCCAAAGTCTCCTCATCATAATCACTAGCGGACTCATACCCACCATCCTCAGTAGCAATCATAACACGCGGAGATTGGCATTCTCTCGCATAATGACCTCTTCCCTTACAACGACGACAAATAATATCATGTGTGTGCCCTGTTGATGCCATAGATGAAGAAGAGCTCTGGGCAGGCCCAGAAGGTGTACTCTTGGCAGATGGTGGTGGTGGTGCCACAAATCCGTCAAGCAAATCTCAAATTCTTACCAGTTCTTACCCAGCAGCAGGTGGTGATCGGCAACCGTTGTAGTCAAAACTCTTAAAGATTGGACAGAGCGATTGCCAGGTGGTGTCAAACGCACGACGTAGATGTATGTGGAGCTGGGAAGGCTTATGATATGGTAGCAAAAAGGGTCAGCAATAATCAATTCAGAGATGCAAAGTTGAATAAACGCTCAACGACGGTACTGTGCTGGTCCTAGGCTAGACCGTGCTAGAGACGCGAGCCTAGAACACTAACAAAATCACGGCGCTGCACGTAAACAAGGGAGGAGCACACTCTAAAAAAAAATCGTTTTTTTTGCGCTTTTTTTTTTCGCTCCTTTTTTTTTTTGCAAAAAAAATCACTATAATGGCGAGTGTCTCAAAACTCTTCCCAAGTCAAACTATCAGGATTGGCATGAAATTTTTTTTGACAATTTTTTTTCGGAAATCAGGGCAGCGACGACGAAAAAGTGCGACAAAAAATCACTATGATGGCGAGTGTCTCAAAACGCTCCCTGGGACCTAAAAATAGGATAGGGAAAAAAAAATTTGACTGCCAAAATTTTGGCCTAAAAACTGCCCGGGGGTCTCCAGACTTTTTTTTTTTCGAATCCTACTCAGGCAAGGAAACACGAATCGGAAAATAGATGGGTCTCGAAAACAAATCTAATATAAAAAGAACTCGGATTGGTGGTGGATATATGGTGGTGGAATATGGCTGCGGTGATGGTATATGGCAGCGGTGGTAGGATATGGCAGCGGTGGCGGTATATGGCAGCGGTGGTGGTATATGGTGCGACGGCGGCGTGACAAACTGTGACAACTCTAAGGACTAGACGCTAAGACCAGCAACTAGACACGACGATGCAACCGCAAATTCAACAAAGCAAAAACCCTAAAAAGATTATGCAAAGGCTCAGATTGGTTCGGATATGATGAACTAACCCTAAATTATTATTATTTTTGGCTTTTTCGTGGACTGTAGGTATGAAGAACAGACTCGATCTAAACTACGAAAAACTGTAAAATCTCACCGAGCAACCTGGAAATCTGATACCACTTGATAGAGGCGGGGGTGTCCCGATCTTTCGATGAGATGATAGCTATCGTTTTTGGTGGAGTAGACTTTGACGATCCGACTACGAACGTGTGAGGACGTCGCGCCTTAGCAATCGCTAAACCAACTCCGAGAGGTTATTGACCACGCCGGAGCACAATCAACCTGACCACGAGGGTCTATCTCCTGCAAGCAAACGAAGAACAAGCAAGAAACTAAGATTTGCAATCTGGATATTGCGAATATAAGATGAAAGCTTTATTGATCAAGGTGGGGTTCTGTGACGTCTTGGTCTGGTCGTTGAACACAAACGAAGTACGCGAAGTTGCAGCTATGGCGAACTTTTAATCTAAACTAAACCCAAAGTCTAAACGGTGCCCTAAGGGCTGTATATATGGAGGAAGAGGAGGGGATTTCGTGGCCCTTGAAGGAGGGGTCCGAAACCAACCCTATCTCTTGTTTCCCCACACATACGGACTCTAAAAACAGCCTATACTCAAGTATTTCGAAATTACATGGGCCTGGCCCAATAATAAGGTGACGCGGCACCTATGATAGCCTCTGGACGAAATTTATGAAGTGACATCTTGTATATTTCGTCCAAGGCTTCCTGCACTCATTATGGTGGCTTCAAAGTCCTGAAATCATCACTTGTAACTCCGTTCTTGTTCCCCTTGTGCATGCCATCATCTCCATGCTTGAAATTGCTCCAAGGTTCCTCTTTCTTGTCCAAGCTAGGCCCTTCATTTGTAAGCAAAACAAATGTATCCAATTTAGGCAGCATCATATTCTTATGAACTTTAGAATCATTACCAAGAAACGAAAGTACCTGATATTTTAATTGGCGTGCGCGAGCTCTAGTAATTGGTCCAGTATGTATAGAAGCAGGGGCTGTGGGTGTAACAATGGTATTGATGTCCTCATCACTAACTCCCAAGTAAGATATATATCAGGAACATATCTACCCTCAAATGGTGGAATATTCAATTTCAGTTTAGGAAGATGGTCATGATCTCGTACCTGAGCTGGTGATGCAGCCCTACCATTGCGATTATTTGCAAGTGGACGACCTGGTGGTGGTGGTTGCACGTAGTTCTGATTTTGATCAACCTCATCCTCGTAATCGCCCGCATAATCGTCCTCCTCAGCGGCAGCAGGAGCCATAGAAGCATCAACTGTAGGTGCAGCGGCACCAGAAGTTTGACCAGGCTCAAGGGGAACGCGCTGTGCTCGTCCCACTTGAATTGGAAGGCGACGTTGTTGTTGTTGTAGAGGTGCGACAGGTGCAGCGGGCGGTGGTTGTGGAAGACGCGCGAGCAATTCATTAAACTTGTTATCGAGCTTTGTTTCGAACGTCTTCTCAATTCCGTCTATCTTCTCCATGGCCTCTTCAAATCTGTTTAGCACATCTTGCACCTGTCCACTCATCATTTGCTGAAATTTATCATGTAGCTGTTTGTTCGTCATGTTCTCCCAAACAGTCTTATCGGCTTGTGATCCTGCCATGGTTAGCAGCAATAGAAACACACAAGAATATGATCCTACAGACTACTGGGAAGTGGTGGTGGTGGTGTATCACAAAACCGTCAAGCGAATCTCAAATACTTACCAGTTCTTACCCAGCAGCAGGTGGTGATCGGCAACCGTTGTAGTCAAAACTCTTAAAGATTGGACAGAGCGATTGCCAGGTGGTGTCAAACGCACGACGTAGATGTATGTGGTGCTGGGAAGGCTTATGATATGGTAGCAAAAAGGGTCAGCAATAATCAATTCAGAGATGCAAAGTTCAATAAACGCTCAACGACGGTACTGTGCTGGTCCTAGGCTAGACCGTACTAGAGACGCGAGCCTAGAACACTAACAAAATCACGGCGCGGCACATAAACAAGGGAAGAGCACACTCTGAAAAAAATTCATTTTCTTTTGCGCTCTTTTTTTTTGCGCTCCTTTTTTTTTTGCAAAAAAAATCACTATAATGGCGAGTGTCTCAAAACTCTTCCCAAGTCAAACTATCAGGATTGGCATGAAATTTTTTTTGACAATTTTTTTTTCGGAAATCAGGGCAGCGACGACGAAAAAGTGCGACAAAAAATCACTATGATGGCGAGGGTCTCAAAACGCTCCCTGGGACCGAAAAATAGGATAGGGAAAAAAATATTTTTGACTGCCAAAATTTTGGCCTAAAAACTGCCCGGGGGTCGTTAATTTTGGCCTAAATACCATTGTTACACCCACAGCCCCTGCTGCTATACATACTGGACCAATTACTAGAGCTCGCGCACGCCAATTAAATTATCAGGTACTTTCGTTTCTTGGTAATGATTCTAATGTTCATGAGAATATGATGCTGCCTAAATTGGATACATTTGTTTTGCTTACAAATGAAGGGCCTAGCTTGGACAAGAAAGAGGAACCTTGATAGAGGCGAGGGTGTCCCGATCTTTCGATGAGATGATAGCTATCGTTTTTGGTGGAGTAGACTTTGATGATCCGACTACGAACGTGCGAGGACGTCGCGCCTTAGCAATCGCTAAACCAACTCCGAGAGGTTATTGACCACGCCGGAGCACAATCAACCTGACCACGAGGGTCTATCTCCTGCAAGCAAACGAAGAACAAGCAAGAAACTAAGATTAGCAATCTGGATATTGCGAATATAAGATGAAAGCTTTATTGATCAAGGTGGGGTTCTGTGACGTCTTGGTCTGGTCGTTGAACACAAACGAAGTACGTGAAGTTGCAGCTATGGCGAACTTTTAATCTAAACAAAACCCAAAGTCTAAACGTTGCCCTAAGGGCTGTATATATGGAGGAAGAGGAGGGGATTTCGTGGCCCTTGAAGGAGGGGTCCGAAACCAACCCTATCTGATAGAGGCGAGGGTGTCCCGATCTTTCGATGAGATGGTAACTATCGATTTGGTGGAGCCGACTTTGACGATCCGACTACAAACGTGCACGACGTTGCGCCTTCGCAATCGCTAAACCAATCTCCTGAGGTTACTGACGATGCTGGAAGCACGATCAGCCTGACCACGAAGGTTTATTCCTGCACGCAATCGAAGAACAAGCAAGAATATGATAATGCAATCTGAATATTGCAAATATAGATGAAGTATTGATAATGGTGGGGATCCGAAAGCGGTCTTGATCTGGTCGTTGGACACAAACGAAGTACACGAAGTTGCAATGGCTAACTTTTAACTAAACAAATCCCCTGGAAAAAGCTACTAGATGGATCTACTTATATAGGAGTAAGGGGTGGCGGCCAAGGAGGTGGGAGGACGTCCCAAGGCAGCCTAAAACTAACCCTAGGTCGTACAAGGCTCATGGGCCCAAGTGGAGGTGATGCAACACCTTTGGACTTGTAGTTTGACTCGGATTCTGCTACAGCGTCAGATTGTTTCGTCGATAACTCATAGCTCCGGATGAATTTTAAGGTGAATCGAATTGGGTTGGAAAGAGCACGAAATCTACTTTCCAACAAAAAAAGAATCACCCAATTCGGAGTCCGTATGAAAAAGTTCTTGGCGTTTTGAGTCAGGTATGTCTGTGCAGTCCGAATCTGAATCCAGAACGTGAGAGACTTGGACTCTATCTTCTCTTGGCCCAAAAGTGACGTGAGAGGACTTTTTGAACAGCACCTAAACTTCTCGTTTTCCCTTATCTTCATATGTGAATTGTACAAATGTCCCATACACCTGCAATTAGACATGGCATAAAAGTTTGTGAAGTATTTTTGTCCTGGATGACACAAATAAATTATTGCATAGTTTGCATTAGAAATCACCTCACAAATATACATGTATGCAATAATTTTGGTCGTATCCAAGGTATTCATGTCCTCATCATCCTCCACTTCTTGAAAACAAAGCCGTCCTCGGCGTTGCTTAATCTGAAATGTGGCTAACAAAAGAGACAAGGTGTACATGTTGTATATGTATATGTCATCCATTTTTACTTCCCTTGATTTTTGCACATATGACACATGTATACATGAGTAACTTTCATAGTTCATAAAATGTAAAGCCAAAATATTATCACAAGTATTAGAAGACATGAAAATATTGCAACTCAATTTGCACATATAAGTGAAGCTCTTATTCATATCAAAGGATTGACAATGTTCATCATTAAACCATCCCAACATTGGTGAATAAACCTTACTTGCATCAAATTTACATGCTACAACATGCTTAAATAAGCAAACATGCAATAAGTCATTTGACACAAAATCATCACCAAGATTAGAGGTCATATCAAAATGATTAAACATTGTCTCTTTTGCATCAACAGTTAATTCATTGGGTGCACTCAAAATTGTTGATACTTCAACTCTTTGATCACATGACGCATTCATGACAGTAACACGATTCTCTAAAATAGCTGGTGTGCTCAAATCAATAGGTAACACAACACATGATGTATTCAAGTTAACTAGGCATGCATCATTTTCATGTGAAAGTTGAAAATCTGTACCTTTGTCATTACCTCTTATGATCAACTCAGACGATGTAGGCACTCTTGGAGGTGATGTGTCACATGATGGAGATGATGTAATCCTCGCAACAATGGATGTGGTTGTCATAGTACGCCTAGTAGTTGGAGAAACATCTGTATCAACACTTGGAATGTGCACCGTGCGCTTGTTCTCCTTGTGGCCAACACGTCGTTTTATTTCCTGTTCAGCTTTGCAAGCAAGACGAAACAAATGGTCCATAGGATAACACTCTTCATGAATTAGAATCTCTTGAATATCACGGTTTAATCCTCCCCAAAATCTATCCATAAAATCTTCTTCACTTTCTTCTAAAAATGAGTGCAATAATGTAGTTTGTAAATCATCATAGTATTTTGTTACCGTGTCAGTGCCTTGTTTTAAATGTTGTAATTTTTTAATCATGCCACGAGTATAATAAACATCAACGAATCTATCTCTCATGACAAGTTTTAAATCATCCCAAGTAGTAGGTATAAGATCAGGGTTTAACCGACAATATTCACTCCACCAAACTAAAGCAAAGCTACTAAAAGTACTAACCGCAGCTTGAAATTTTCCACGCTCATCAAAATTATGGGAAGCAAATATAGCATTTATTTCGTACTCCCATTCAATATATAAATCAGGCCTAAAACGACCAGTAAATGGTGGCATGGAAACATTAACCTGATTATGTGCATTCTGATGTAATTGCTCCTCTTGTGGCGGTTGTTGTATTTTCTTAGGTGATGGCAAATCTCCCACGATCGATGAAGCCCAAGAACTAACAACTCCGGAACCTGCCATCATTAGTAGAAACAAAAAAAATCGAGAATAATGTTCCTATGAACTACTAGGATGTGGTGGTAAAGCGCTCACAGTAAAGCAAATATCAATATCTTACAAGTTCTTACCATGCAGCAGGTGGTGACGGGCAACCAGCGGTGTCAAATAACTCCGAAGATTGAGTAAAGCGATTGCCAGGTGAACGTACGTATACACGGTGTAGAAATATGTGGAGCTTGGAAGGCTTAAATATTTGGTAGCAAAAGATTAGCAATAATCAATTCAGAGATGCAATGTTGAATAAACGCTCAACGACGGTACTGTGCTGGTCCTAGGCTAGACCGGACTAGAGACGCGAGCCTAGAACACTAATGAGGTCACGGCGTAGCACAACTAGCATCAATAAAGGATATGAAGTAGCTCTGGACAGCAAAATATAAGTGAAGATCACAATGGCAGTAAAGATAATGATGAGAAATAACTACCAAGTAGCATATACCAATAATTCTCTCTCCAACTTTATTCTATAAAAGTTTGTGCCAATTTTATGGTAATTTTTCTCAAGAATGGCACTGACTCAAGCTTTCAAATGCAAAAAGAATCACTCAATTCCGAGTTGATATGAGGAGTCAAAAAATTCTAAAACTGGCCTGAAAAACTGGAACAAGCTGTGTTCACGAACTTCGGAGGGCAAAAAGACCTATTTAGAAGCCGATTTTGAGGTGTCAAATATTGAACAAGCTTCTGCAACTATTTTGATGCGGCTCGTCGCTAGCTTTAATTTGAGTACTCACGGAGCCAAAACAGACTTCGTATGAAAAAGATATGCCTGTTTTACTGAACACTGCGCAAAACAGATTCCAATCCGAATTCAGCTACGAGATTGAGTCTAGATAGATCCGAATTTTGTTTTTTTTTTCTTCTCTCTTTTTTTTCAAACTTTTTTCTTTTTCTTTCTCTCTTTTTTTTCTCTAGCTTTTTTTTTACTTTTTTTTCTCTCTTTTTTCTCTCTCCCTCTTTCCAAAACAAACTAGATAAGATGTAGATTGGATCAAGCACAGATGTGAATGACCTCAACTATGATTCTGACAATGAACAGTGGGTAGCACGATGTGGAAATTGATGGATGGGATGGTGGACAGCGGAAGGAATAACGATGCAGCGGCGGCGTGACTAATGTGAACAGAACTCGAAACTCTAAACGAACTAGACACTAAGACCAGCAACTGAACACGACGATGCAACCGATAATTCAATAATGCAAACAATGAAAAGAAAATTGCAAAGGCTCAGACTGGCTTGGACAAAGGATGAATAGATCTAACTTTTTTTTGTGGCTTTTTCTTGAACAATAGGTAAGAAAATAAATCTAATCTAGGGAAAACTGGAAATTCTCACCGAGCAACCTGAAAACTGATACCACTTGATAGAGGCGAGGGTGTCCCGATCTTTCGATGAGATGGTAACTATCGATTTGGTGGAGCCGACTTTGACGATCCGACTACAAACGTGCACGACGTTGCGCCTTCGCAATCGCTAAACCAATCTCCTGAGGTTACTGACGATGCTGGAAGCACGATCAGCCTGACCACGAAGGTTTATTCCTGCACGCAATCGAAGAACAAGCAAGAATATGATAATGCAATCTGAATATTGCGAATATAGATGAAGTATTGATAATGGTGGGGATCCGAAAGCGGTCTTGGTCTGGTCGTTGGACACAAACGAAGTACACGAAGTTGCAATGGCTAAATTTTAACTAAACAAATCCCCTGGAAAAAGCTACTAGATGGATCTACTTATATAGGAGTAAGGGGTGGCGGCCAAGGAGGTGGGAGGACGTCCCAAGGCAGCCTAAAACTAACCCTAGGTCGTACAAGGCTCATGGGCCCAAGTGGAGGTGATGCAACACCTTTGGACTTGTAGTTTGACTTGGATTCTGCTATAGCGTCAGATTGTTTCGTCGATAACTCATAGCTCCGGATGAATTTTAAGGTGAATCCAATTGGGTTGGAAAGAGCACGAAATCTACTTTCCAACAAAAAAAGAATCACCCAATTCGGAGTCCGTATGAAATAGTTCTTGGCGTTTTGAGTCAGGTATGTCTGTGCAGTCCGAATCTGAATCCAGAACGTGAGAGACTTGGACTCTATCTTCTCTTGGCCCAAAAGTGACGTGAGAGGACTTTTTGAACAGCACATAAACTTCTCGTTTTCCCTTATCTTCACATGTGAATTGTACAAATGTCCCATACACCTGCAATTAGACATGGCACAAAAGTTTGTGAAGTATTTTTGTCCTGGATGACACAAATAAATTATTGCATAGTTTGCATTAGAAATCACCTCACAAATATACATGTATGCAATAATTTTGGTCGTATCCAAGGTATTCATGTCCTCATCACTATCTCTTGTTTTCCCACACATACGGACTCTAAAAACAGCCTATACTCAAGTATTTCGAAATTACATGGGCCTAGCCCAATAATAAGGTGACACAGCACCTATAATAGCCTCTGGACGAAATTTATGAAGTGACATCTTGTATATTTCGTCCAAGACTTCCTGCACTCATTATGGTGGCTTCAAAGTCCTGAAATCATCACTTGTAACTCCGTTCTTGTTCCCCTTGTGCATGCCATCATCTCCATGCTTGAACTTGCTCCAAGGTTCCTCTTTCTTGTCCAAGCTAGGCCCTTCATTTGTAAGCAAAACAAATGTATCCAATTTAGGCAGCATCATATTCTCATGAACATTAGAATCATTACCAAGAAACGAAAGTACCATATAATTTAATTGGCGTGCGCGTGCTCTAGTAATTGGTCCAGTATGTATAGCAGCAGGGGCTGTGGGTGTAACAATGGTATTGATGTCCTCATCATCCTCCCCTTCTTGAAATGAAGTCGTCCTCGACGGAAGCTCATCTTCCTCACCCAAATAAGGCTTCAGATCTGCAATGTTAAAAGTGGGACTAACCCCAAAATCTGCAGGCAGCTCAAGTTTATATGCATTATCATTTATTTTCTCTAACACCTTAAAAGGACCATCAGCACGTGGCATTAGCTCTGATTTGCGCAAATCAGGAAATCTATCCTTACGCAAATGTAACCAAACAAGATCTCCAGGTGCAAACACAACATGTTTTCTACCCTTATCTCCAGCAAGTTTATATTTAGCATTAATACGCTCAATGTTCTCCTTAGCTAACTCATGCATTTTTAAGATCAATTCAGCACGTTGTTTAGCATCAAAATTAACCTTCTCCGAAGATGGAAGAGGCAACAAATCAATTGGTGCACGAGGAAGGAAACCATACACAATTTCAAAAGGACACATCTTAGTAGTAGAATGCAATGAACGATTATAAGCAAATTCAATATGAGGCAAGCATTCTTCCCACATTTTCTTGTTATTCTTCAAAACAGCCCTAAGCATAGTAGACAATGTTCTATTGACTACTTCAGTTTGTCCATCAGTTTGGGGGTGACATGTAGTACTAAAAAGCAGTTTAGTCCCCAACTTAGCCCATAAACATCTCCAAAAGTGGCTAAGAAATTTAGTATCACGATCTGAAACAATAGTATTTGGCACACCATGCAAGCGTATAATTTCACGAAAGAACAAATCAGCAACATTAACAGCATCATCGCTTTTATGACATGGTATAAAGTGTGCCATTTTCGAGAACCTATCCACGACAACAAATATGCTATCCCTCCCCTTCTTTGTTCGAGGTAAACCTAAAACAAAGTCCATAGATATATCCTCCCAAGGAACACTAGGTACAGGCAAAGGCATATATAAACCATGAGGATTGAGTCGTTGATGAGGACATGACTACCTTGGATACGACCAAAAATATTGCATACTTGTATATTTGTGAGGTGATTTCTAATGCAAACTATGCAATAATTTATTTATGTCATCCAGGACAAAAATACTTCACAAACTTTTGTGTCATGTCTAATTGCAGGTGTATGGGACATTTGTACAATCCACATATGAAGATAAGGGGAAAAGAGATGTTTAGGTGCTGTTCAAAAAGTCCTCTCACGTCACTTTTGGGCCAAGAGAAGATAGAGTCCAAGTCTCTCACGTTCTGGATTCAGATTCGGACTGCACAGACATACCTGACTCAAAACGCCAAGAACTATTTCATACGGACTCCGAATTGGGTGATTCTTTTTTTGTTGGAAAGTAGATTTCGTGCTCTTTCCAACCCAGTTGGATTCACCTTCAAATTCGTCCGGAGCGTTGAGTTCTCGATGAAACAATCTGACGCTGCAACAGAATCCGAGTCAAACTACAAGTCCAAAGGTGTTGCATCACCTCCACTTGGGCCCATGAGCCTTGTACGACCTAGGGTTAGTTTTAGGCTGCCTTGGGACGTCCTCCCACCTCCTTGGCCACCACCCCTTGCTCCTATATAAGTAGATCCATCTAGTAGCTTTTTCCTTGGGATTTGTTTAGTTAAAAGTTAGCCATTGCAACTTCGTGTACTTCGTTTGTGTCCAACGACCAGACCAAGGCCGCTTTCGGATCCCCACCTCTATCAATATTTCATCTATATTCGCAATATTCAGATTGCATTATCATATTCTTGCTTGTTCTTCGATTGCGTGCAGGAATAGACCTTCGTGGTCAGGCTGATCGTGCTTTCAGTATCGTCAGTAACCTCGGGAGATTGGTTTAGCGATTACTAAGGCGCAACGTCGTGCACGTTTGTAGTCGGATCGTCAAAGTCGACTCCACCAAATCGATAGCTATCATCTCATCGAAAGATCGGGACACCCCCGCCTCTATCACTTTCCCTTATGTCATTAAACACAAGAAGGGTAAAGAAAATATTATTGCTGATGCATTGTCTCGTCGTTATACTATGCTTTCACAACTTGACTTTAAAATATTTGGTTTGGAGACCATCAAAGATCAATATGTGCATGATGCTGAATTTAAAGATGTATTGCAGAATTGTAAGGAAGGGAGAACATGGAACAAGTTCGTCGTTAACGATGGATTTGTGTTTCGTGCTAACAAGCTATGCATTCCAGCTAGCTCCGTTCGTCTTTTGTTGTTGCAGGAGGCGCATGGAGGAGGATTAATGGGACACTTTGGCGTGAAGAAGACGGAGGATATACTTGCTACACATTTCTTTTGGCCAAAGATGAGACGGGATGTTGAGCGTTTTGTTGCTCGCTGCACTACATGTCAAAAAGCTAAGACACGACTCAATCCTCATGGTTTATATATGCCTTTGCCTGTACCTAGTGTTCCTTGGGAGGATATATCTATGGACTTTGTTTTAGGTTTACCTCGAACAAAGAAGGGGAGGGATAGCATATTTGTTGTCGTGGATAGGTTCTCGAAAATGGCACACTTTATACCATGTCATAAAAGCGATGATGCTGTTAATGTTGCTGATTTGTTCTTTCGTGAAATTATACGCTTGCATGGTGTGCCAAATACTATTGTTTCAGATCGTGATACTAAATTTCTTAGCCACTTTTGGAGATGTTTATGGGCTAAGTTGGGGACTAAACTGCTTTTTAGTACTACATGTCACCCCCAAACTGATGGACAAACTGAAGTAGTCAATAGAACATTGTCTACTATGCTTAGGGCTGTTTTGAAGAATAACAAGAAAATGTGGGAAGAATGCTTGCCTCATATTGAATTTGCTTATAATCGTTCATTGCATTCTACTACTAAGATGTGTCCTTTTGAAATTGTGTATGGTTTCCTTCCTCGTGCACCAATTGATTTGTTGCCTCTTCCATCTATGGAGAAGGTTAATTTTGATGCTAAACAACGTGCTGAATTGATCTTAAAAATGCATGAGTTAACTAAGGAGAACATTGAGCGTATGAATGCTAAATATAATGATAGAGGCGAGGGTGTCCCGATCTTTCGATGAGATGATAGCTATCGTTTTTGGTGGAGTAGACTTTGACGATCCGACTACGAACGTGCGAGGACGTCGCGCCTTAGCAATCGCTAAACCAACTCCGAGAGGTTATTGACCACGCCGGAGCACAATCAACCTGACCACGAGGGTCTATCTCCTGCAAGCAAACGAAGAACAAGCAAGAAACTAAGATTTGCAATCTGGATATTGCGAATATAAGATGAAAGCTTTATTGATCAAGGTGGGGTTCTGTGACGTCTTGGTCTGGTCGTTGAACACAAACGAAGTACGCGAAGTTGCAGCTATGGCGAACTTTTAATCTAAACAAAACCCAAAGTCTAAACGGTGCCCTAAGGGCTGCATATATGGAGGAAGAGGAGGGGATTTCGTGGCCCTTGAAGGAGGGGTCCGAAACCAACCCTATCTCTTGTTTCCCCACACATACGGACTCTAAAAACAGCCTATACTCAAGTATTTCGAAATTACATGGGCCTGGCCCAATAATAAGGTGACGCAGCACCTATAATAGCCTCTGGACGAAATTTATGAAGTGACATCTTGTATATTTCGTCCAAGGCTTCCTGCACTCATTATGGTGGCTTCAAAGTCCTGAAATCATCACTTGTACCTCCGTTCTTGTTCCCCTTGTGCATGCCATCATCTCCATGCTTGAACTTGCTCCAAGGTTCCTCTTTCTTGTCCAAGCTAGGCCCTTCATTTGTAAGCAAAACAAATGTATCCAATTTAGGCAGCATCATATTCTCATGAACTTTAGAATCATTACCAAGAAACGAAAGTACCTGATATTTTAATTGACGTGCGCGAGCTCTAGTAATTGGTCCAGTATGTATAGAAGCAGGGGCTATGGGTGTAACAATGGTATTGATGTCCTCATCATCCTCCCCTTCTTGAAATGAAGTCGTCCTCGACGGAAGCTCATCTTCCTCACCCAAATAAGGCTTCAGATCTGCAATGTTAAAAGTGGGACTAACCCCAAAATCTGCAGGGAGCTCAAGTTTATATGCATTATCATTTATTTTCTCTAACACCTTAAAAGGACCATCAGCACGTGGCATTAGCTTTGATTTGCGCAAATCAGGAAATCTATCCTTACGCAAATGTAACCAAACAAGATCTCCAGGTGCAAACACAACATGTTTTCTACCCTTATCTCCAGCAAGTTTATATTTAGCATTCATACGCTCAATGTTCTCCTTAGTTAACTCATGCATTTTTAAGATCAATTCAGCACGTTGTTTAGAATCAAAATTAACCTTCTCCGAAGATGGAAGAGGCAACAAATCAATTGGTGCACGAGGAAGGAAACCATACACAATTTCAAAAGGACACATCTTAGTAGTAGAATGCAATGAACGATTATAAGCAAATTCAATATGAGGCAAGCATTCTTCCCACATTTTCTTGTTATTCTTCAAAACAGCCCTAAGCATAGTAGACAATGTTCTATTGACTACTTCAGTTTGTCCATCAGTTTGGGGGTGACATGTAGTACTAAAAAGCAGTTTAGTCCCCAACTTAGCCCATAAACATCTCCAAAAGTGGCTAAGAAATTTAGTATCACGATCTGAAACAATAGTATTTGGCACACCATGCAAGCGTATAATTTCACGAAAGAACAAATCAGCAACATTAACAGCATCATCGCTTTTATGACATGGTATAAAGTGTGCCATTTTCTAGAACCTATCCACGACAACAAATATGCTATCCCTCCCCTTCTTTGTTCGAGGTAAACCTAAAACAAAGTCCATAGATATATCCTCCCAAGGAACACTAGGTACAGGCAAAGGCATATATAAACCATGAGGATTGAGTCGTGACTTAGCTTTTTGACATGTAGTGCAGCGAGCAACAAAACGCTCAACATCCCGTCTCATCTGTGGCCAAAAGAAATGTGTAGCAAGTATATCCTCCGTCTTCTTCACGCCAAAGTGTCCCATTAATCCTCCTCCATGCGCCTCCTGCAACAACAAAAGACGAACGGAGCTAGCTGGAATGCATAGCTTGTTAGCACGAAACACAAATCCATCGTTAACGACGAACTTGTTCCATGTTCTCCCTTCCTTACAATTCTGCAATACATCTTTAAATTCAGCATCATGCACATATTGATCTTTGATGGTCTCCAAACCAAATATTTTAAAGTCAAGTTGTGAAAGCATAGTATAACGACGAGACAATGCATCAGCAATAACATTTTCTTTACCCTTCTTGTGTTTAATGACATAAGGGAAAGTCTCAATAAATTCAACCCATTTAGCATGTCTATGGTTCAGTTTTGCTTGACTTTTAATGTGTTTCAAAGATTCATGATCAGAATGTATAACAAATTCTTTGGGCCATAAATAATGTTACCATGTTTCTAAGGTCCGAACAAGAGCATATAATTCTTTATCATAAGTAGAATAGTTCAGACTAGGCCCACTCAATTTTTCAGAAAAGTATGCAACAGGTTTGCCATCTTGTAATAAAACACCTCCTAATCCAATTCCACTAGCATCACATTCAAGCTCAAAAGTCTTATTAAAATCAGGAAGTTGGAGTAAAGGAGCATGTGTCAACTTATCTTTCAATACCGTGAAGGCTTCTTCCTGTGAGGTACCCCAAACAAAAGGCACATCCTTCTTTGTAAGCTCATTGAGAGGTGCAGCAATGGTGCTGAAATCTCTCACAAAACGCCTATAGAAACCAGCGAGTCCAAGAAAACTCCTCACTTGAGTGACCGTTTTGGGCTGTGGCCAACTCTCAATAGCTTCAATCTTGGCTTTATCAACTTCAATTCCCTGTGGAGTAACAACATAGCCAAGAAAAGATACTCGGTCGGTGCAAAAGGTGCACTTCCCAAGGTTACCAAACAAACGTGCATCAGGTAAAGCAATAAAAACAGCACGTAAATGTTCCAAATGTTCCTCCAAAGATCTGCTATAAATCAGTATATCATCAAAATAGACTACCACAAATCGTCCAATGAAAGCACGTAAAACTTCGTTCATTAATCTCATGAAAGTACTAGGTGCATTAGTTAACCCAAAAGGCATGACTAACCACTCATATAAACCGAACTTAGTTTTAAATGCTGTTTTCCATTCATCTCCCAATTTCATACGAATTTGATGGTATCCACTACGCAAATCAACTTTGGAGAATATTGTAGAGCCACTCAATTCATCAAGCATATCATCTAGCCTAGGAATAGGATGACGATAACGAATAGTAATATTATTAATGCCTCTACAATCAACACACATACGCGACGTACCATCCTTTTTTGGCACTAGTATAATAGGAACAGCACAAGGACTAAGAGATTCGCGTATATAACCTTTGTCGAGCAGCTCCTGTACTTGACGCATAATCTCCTTCGTCTCCTGTGGATTGGTACGGTATGGCGCACGGTTTGGCAACGAAGCACCGGGAATTAAGTCAATCTGATGCTCAATCCCGTGAATAGGTGGTAATCCCGGTGGCACGTCTTGTGGAAAGACGTCAGCGAACTCCTGCAAAATGTTAGTGACCGCAGGAGGCAAAGAGGAAGGCACGTCCTCGAATGAAAATAACGCCTCTTTGCACACAAAAGCATAGCAAACAGAATTGCTGAAATCTAGATCATCAATATCAGATTTGGTGGCAAGTAAGCATGCACTTTTCAATTTAATTTCAGAAGCAACACTAGATGGTTTATTATTAGGCTTCATTTGTTGCTCAAATTCTTTTGCCACAATCTGATTTTCACTCTTATTTTTCTCATGTTTTGCTTTACTAGCTCTATTAATATCATCTTTCAAAATAGAATCAGGAGTCATAGGAAGAAGTAATATGTTTATCCTTATGAACAAGAGTATACTGATTGTTTCTACCATGGTGTACAGAATTTTTATCAAATTGCCATGGTCTACCAAGTAATAATGAACATGCTTGCATGGGTACCACATCACAATCAACATAATCAGCATATGTAGAGATACTAAAATGCACACGAACAGTACGTGTTACCTTAACCTTGCCGCTGTTGTTGAACCATTGGATATAGTAAGGATGTGGATGTGGTCTTGTGGTGAGAGATAGCTTCTCCACCATCTCCATGCTAGCCAAGTTGTTGCAGCTCCCTCCATCTATGATGACGCGAACAGAACGTTCCTTCACAACTCCCTTTGTATGGAACAAATTATGCCTCTGATTTTGCTCAGCTTGTGTGACCTGCACACTCAAAACACGTTGAGCAACTAAACATTCATACCTATCAGCGTCTTCAGGAGCCATGTATTGCGTCTCATGATCAGAATCAACTCCACCGTGTTCTTCACTTGTAATAAGAGCCAAAGTCTCCTCATCATAATCACTAGTGGACTCATACCCACCATCCTCAGTAGCAATCATAACACGCGGAGATTGGCATTCTCTCGCATAATGACCTCTTCCCTTACAACGACGACAAATAATATCATGTGTGTGCCCTGTTGATGCCATAGATGAAGAAGAGCTCTGGGCAGGCCCAGAAGGTGTACTCTTGGCAGATGGTGGTGGTGGTGCCTGTTTTCTTGTATCTCGGTTGGAATTGGCGGCTGAAGTCAGTGGTGCCGCAGTAGGACGTGTGGGAGTAGAGGAGGCACGTGGTGTCCATGATGAAGATCGACCTGCAGAAAAATTAGTTCGCGCCAATGCCTGTCGATCATGCACTCCACGTTCAGCTTTACAAGCAAGATGGAATAAACGAGTGATATTATTATACTCCTTATACTCTAGAATGGTCTGAATCTCTCTATTTAATCCACCCATGAAACGTGCAAGCATAGCTTCATTCTCCTCAACAATACCACATCTAATCATGCCAGTTTGTAATTCCTGATAATATTCTTCTACAGAATTTTTTCCTTGTCTTAAGCGCTGCAATTTTTGAAGTAATTCACGTTGATAATATGGTGGAACCCAACGAGTACGCATAGCAGTTTTCAAAGCAGCCCACGTAGCTGGAATAGGATATAATCTACAATGTTCAGACCACCATACACATGCAAAACTAGTGAAAGCACAAACAGCAGCAGCAACACGTCGTTCCTCAGGATATTGTAAACATGTAAAACGTTGTTCAGTTTCTAACTCCCAAGTAAGATATATATCAGGAACATATCTACCCTCGAATGGTGGAATATTCAATTTTAATTTAGGAAGATGGTCATGCTCAAGGGGAACAAGAACGGAGTTACAAGTGATGATTTCAGGACTTTGAAGCCACCATAATGAGTGCAGGAAGCCTTGGACGAAATATACAAGATGCCACTTCATAAATTTCGTCCAGAGGCTATTATAGGTGCTGCGTCACCTTATTACTGGGTCAGGCCCATGTAATTTCGAAACACTTGAGTATAGGCTGTTTTTAGAGTCCGTATGTGTGGGGAAACAAGAGATCTGGTTGGTTTCGGACCCCTCCTTCAACGGCCGCGAAATCCCCCCCCCTCTTCCTCCATATATACAACCCTTAGGGCACCGTTTAGACTTTGGGTTTTGTTTAGATTGAAAGTTCGCCATAGTTGTAACTTCGCGTACTTCGTTTGTGTTCAACGACCAGACCAAGACGTCACAGAACCCCACCTTGATCAATAAAGCTTTCATCTTATATTCGCAATATCCAGATTGCAAATCTTAGTTTCTTGCTTGTTCTTCGTTTGCTTGCAGGAGATAGACCCTCGTGGTCAGGTTGATTGTGCTCCGGCGTGGTCAATAACCTCTCGGAGTTGGTTTAGCGATTGCTAAGGTCGTGTTGAGGACATCAATACCATTGTTACACCCACAGCCCCTGCTGCTATACATAGTGGACCAATTACTAGAGCTCGCGCACGCCAATTAAATTATCAGGTACTTTCGTTTCTTGGTAATGATTCTAATGTTCATAAGAATATGATGCTGCCTAAATTGGATACATTTGTTTTGCTTACAAATGAAGGGCCTAGCTTGGACAAGAAAGAGGAACCTTGGAGCAAGTTCAAGCATGGAGATGATGGCATGCGCAAGGGGAACAAGAACGGAGTTACAAGTGATGATTTCAGGACTTTGAAGCCACCATAATGAGTGCAGGAAGCCTTGGACGAAATATACAAGATGCCACTTCATAAATTTCGTCCAGAGGCTATTATAGGTGCTGAGTCACCTTATTATTGGGCCAGGCCCATGTAATTTCGAAATACTTAAGTATAGGCTGTTTTTGGAGTCCGTATGTGTGGGGAAATAAGAGATAGGGTTGCTTTCGGACCCCTCCTTCAAGGGCCACGAAATCCCCCCCTCCTCCTCCATATATACAGCCCTTAGGGCACCGTTTAGACTTTTGGTTTAGTTTAGATTAAAAGTTCGCCATAGCTGCAACTTCGCGTACTTCGTTTGTGTTCAACGACCAGACCAACACGTCACAGAACCCCACCTTGATCAATAAAGCTTTCATCTTATATTCGCAATATCCAGATTGCAAATCTTAGTTTCTTGCTTGTTCTTCGTTTGCTTGCAGGAGATAGACCCTCGTGGTCAGGTTCATTGTGCTCCGGCGTGGTCAATAACCTCTCGGAGTTGGTTTAGCGATTCTTAAGGTCGTGATGAGGACATCAATTCCATTGTTACACCCACAGCCCCGGCTGCTATACATACTGGACCAATTACTAGAGCTCGCGCACGCCAATTAAATTATCAGGTACTTTCGTTTCTTGGTAATGATTCTAATGTTCATGAGAATATGATGCTGCATAAATTGGATACATTTGTTTTGCTTACAAATGAAGGGCCTAGCTTGGACAAGAACGAGGAACCTTGGAGCAAGTTCAAGCATGGAGATGATGGCATGCGCAAGGGGAACAAGAACGGAGTTACAAGTGATGATTTCAGGACTTTGAAGCCACCATAATGAGTGCAGGAAGCCTTGGACGAAATATACAAGATGCCACTTCATAAATTTCGTCCAGAAGTTATTATAGGTGCTGAGTCACCTTATTATTGGGCCAGGCCCATGTAATTTCGAAATACTTAAGTATAGGCTGTTTTTAGAGTCCGTATGTGTGGGGAAATAAGAGATAGGGTTGCTTTCGGACCCCTCCTTCAAGGGCCACGAAATCCCCCCCTCCTCCTCCATATATACAGCCCTTAGGGCACCGTTTAGACTTTTGGTTTAGTTTAGATTAAAAGTTCGCCATAGCTGCAACTTCGCGTACTTCGTTTGTGTTCAACGACCAGACCAAGACGTCACAGAACCCCACCTTGATCAATAAAGCTTTCATCTTATATTCGCAATATCCAGATTGCAAATCTTAGTTTCTTGCTTGTTCTTCGTTTGCTTGCAGGAGATAGACCCTCGTGGTCAGGTTCATTGTGCTCCGGCGTGGTCAATAACCTCTCGGAGTTGGTTTAGCGATTCTTAAGGTCGTGATGAGGACATCAATTCCATTGTTACACCCACAGCCCCGGCTGCTATACATACTGGACCAATTACTAGAGCTCGCGCACGCCAATTAAATTATCAGGTACTTTCGTTTCTTGGTAATGATTCTAATGTTCATCAGAATATGATGCTGCCTAAATTGGATACATTTGTTTTGCTTACAAATGAAGGGCCTAGCTTGGACAAGAACGAGGAACCTTGGAGCAAGTTCAAGCATGGAGATGATGGCATGCGCAAGGGGAACAAGAACGGAGTTACAAGTGATGATTTCAGGACTTTGAAGCCACCATAATGAGTGCAGGAAGCCTTGGACGAAATATACAAGATGCCACTTCATAAATTTCGTCCAGAGGCTATTATAGGTGCTGCGTCACCTTATTACTGGGCCAGGCCCATGTAATTTCGAAATACTTGAGTATAGGCAGTTTTTAGAGTCCGTATGTGTGGGGAAACAAGAGATAGGGTTGGTTTCGGACCCCTCCTTCAACGGCCACGAAATCCCCCCCTCTTCCTCCATATATACAACCCTTAGGGCACCATTTAGACTTTGGGTTTTGTTTAGATTAAAAGTTCGCCATAGCTGCAACTTCGCGTACTTCGTTTGTGTTCAACGACCAGACCAAGACGTCACAGAACACCACCTCGATCAATAAAGCTTTCATCTTATATTCGCAATAACCAGATTGCAAATCTTAGTTTCTTGCTTGTTCTTCGTTTGCTTGCAGGAGATAGACCCTCGTGGTCAGGTTCATTGTGCTCCGGCGTGGTCAATAACCTCTCGGAGTTGGTTTAGCGATTCTTAAGGTCGTGATGAGGACATCAATTCCATTGTTACACCCACAGCCCCGGCTGCTATACATACTGGACCAATTACTAGAGCTCGCGCACGCCAATTAAATTATCAGGTACTTTCGTTTCTTGGTAATGATTCTAATGTTCATGAGAATATGATGCTGCCTAAATTGGATACATTTGTTTTGCTTACAAATGAAGGGCCTAGCTTGGACAAGAACGAGGAACCTTGGAGCAAGTTCAAGCATGGAGATGATGGCATGCGCAAGGGGAACAAGAACGGAGTTACAAGTGATGATTTCAGGACTTTGAAGCCACCATAATGAGTGCAGGAAGCATTGGATGAAATATACAAGATGCCACTTCATAAATTTCGTCCAGAGGCTATTATAGGTGCTGCGTCACCTTATTACTGGGCCAGGCCCATGTAATTTCGAAATACTTGAGTATAGGCTGTTTTTAGAGTCCGTATGTGTGGGGAAACAAGAGATAGGGTTGGTTTCGGACCCCTCCTTCAACGGCCACGAAATCCCCCCCTCTTCCTCCATATATACAACCCTTAGGGCACCATTTAGACTTTGGGTTTTGTTTAGATTAAAAGTTCGCCATAGCTGCAACTTCGCGTACTTCGTTTGTGTTCAACGACCAGACCAACACGTCACAGAACCCCACCTTGATCAATAAAGCTTTCATCTTATATTCGCAATATCCAGATTGCAAATCTTAGTTTCTTGCTTGTTCTTCGTTTGCTTGCAGGAGATAGACCCTCGTGGTCAGGTTGATTGTGCTCCGGCGTGGTCAATAACCTCTCGGAGTTGGTTTAGCGATTGCTAAGGTCGTGATGAGGACATCAATACCATTGTTACACCCACAGCCCCTGCTGCTATACATACTGGACCAATTACTAGAGCTCGCGCACGCCAATTAAATTATCAGGTACTTTCGTTTCTTGGTAATGATTCTAATGTTCATCAGAATATGATGCTGCCTAAATTGGATACATTTGTTTTGCTTACAAATGAAGGGCCTAGCTTGGACAAGAAAGAGGAACCTTGGAGCAAGTTCAAGCATGGAGATGATGGCATGCGCAAGGGGAACAAGAACGGAGTTACAAGTGATGATTTCAGGACTTTGAAGCCACCATAATGAGTGCAGGAAGCATTGGATGAAATATACAAGATGCCACTTCATAAATTTCGTCCAGAGGCTATTATAGGTGCTGCGTCACCTTATTACTGGGCCAGGCCCATGTAATTTCGAAATACTTGAGTATAGGCTGTTTTTAGAGTCCGTATGTGTGGGGAAACAAGAGATAGGGTTGGTTTCGGACCCCTCCTTCAACGGCCACGAAATCCCCCCCTCTTCCTCCATATATACAACCCTTAGGGCACCGTTTAGACTTTGGGTTTTGTTTAGATTAAAGGTTCGCCATAGCTGCAACTTCGCGTACTTCGTTTGTGTTCAACGACCAGACCAAGACGTCACAGAACCCCACCTTGATCAATAAAGCTTTCATCTTATATTCGCAATAACCAGATTGCAAATCTTAGTTTCTTGCTTGTTCTTCGTTTGCTTGCAGGAGATAGACCCTCGTGGTCAGGATGATTGTGCTCCGGCGTGGTCAATAACCTCTCGGAGTTGGTTTAGCGATTGCTAAGGTCGTGATGAGGACATCAATACCATTGTTACACCCACAGCCCCGGCTGCTATACATACTGGACCAATTACTAGAGCTCGCGCACGCCAATTAAATTATCAGGTACTTTCGTTTCTTGGTAATGATTCTAATGTTCATGAGAATATGATGCTGCCTAAATTGGATACATTTGTTTTGCTTACAAATGAAGGGCCTAGCTTGGACAAGAAAGAGGAACCTTGGAGCAAGTTCAAGCACGGAGATGATGGCATGCGCAAGGGGAACAAGAACGGAGTTACAAGTGATGATTTCAGGACTTTGAAGCCACCATAATGAGTGCAGGAAGCATTGGATGAAATATACAAGATGCCACTTCATAAATTTCGTCCAGAGGCTATTATAGGTGCTGCGTCACCTTATTACTGGGCCAGGCCCATGTAATTTCGAAATACTTGAGTATAGGCAGTTTTTAGAGTCCGTATGTGTGGGGAAACAAGAGATAGGGTTGGTTTCGGACCCCTCCTTCAACGGCCAGGAAATCCCCCCCTCTTCCTGATGAGGACATCAATACCATTGTTACACCCACAGCCCCTGCTGCTATACATACTGGACCAATTACTAGAGCTCGCGCACGCCAATTAAATTATCAGGTACTTTCGTTTCTTGGTAATGATTCTAATGTTCATGAGAATATGATGCTGCCTAAATTGGATACATTTGTTTTGCTTACAAATGAAGGGCCTAGCTTGGACAAGAAAGAGGAACCTTGGAGCAAGTTCACGCATGGAGATGATGGCATGCGCAAGGGGAACAAGAACGGAGTTACAAGTGATGATTTCAGGACTTTGAAGCCACCATAAGGAGTGCAGGAAGCCTTGGACGAAATATACAAGATGCCACTTCATAAATTTCGTCCAGAGACTATTATAGGTGCTGCGTCACCTTATTATTGGGCCAGGCCCATGTAATTTCGAAATACTTGAGTATAGACTATTTTTAGAGTCCGTATGTGTGGGGAAACAAGAGATAGGGTTGGTTTCGGACCCCTCCTTCAAGGGCCACGAAATCCCCCCCTCTTCCTCCATATATACAGCCCTTAGGGCACCGTTTAGACTTTGGGATTTGTTTAGTTAAAAGTTAGCCATTGCAACTTCGTGTACTTCGTTTGTGTCCAACGACCAGACCAAGACCGCTTTCGGATCCCCACCATTATCAATACTTCATCTATATTCGCAATATTCAGATTGCATTATCATATTCTTGCTTGTTCTTCGATTGCGTGCAGGAATAGACCTTCGTGGTCAGGTTGATCGTGCTTCCAGCATCGTCAGTAACCTCAGGAGATTGGTTTAGCAATTGCTAAGGCGCAATGTCGTGCACGTTTGTAGTCGGATCGTCAAACTCGGCTCCACCAAATCGATAGTTACCATCTCATCGAAAGATCGGGACACCCTCGCCTCTATCAAGTGGTATCATATTCCCAGGTTGCTCGGTGAGATTTACAGTTTTTCGTAGTTTAGATCGAGTCTGTTCTTCATACCTACAGTCCAGGAAAAAGCCAAAAAAAAAATTTAGGGTTAGTTCATCATATCCGAACCAATCTGAGCCTTTGCATAATCTTTTTAGGGTTTTTGCTTTGTTGAATTTGCGGTTGCATCGTCGTGTCAAGTTGCTGGTCTTAGCGTCTAGTTCTTTAGAGTTTCGAGTTCTGTTCACAAGTTGTCACGCCGCCGCCGCACCATCATCATCGCCCCTACCGTATACCACCACAGCTTATCTGCTATTTCTCTGAGTCCATATACCACCACCGATCCGAGTCCATATACCACCACCAATCCGAGACCATATACCACCACCAATCCGAGCCCACATATACTACCGTCATATACCATCACCAGTCCGAGTTCCACCAGACTCATCTCTGCCACCAGTCCTAGTCCGAGTCCAGTATTTATTCCTTTATTTTAGAGTTCCTGATGAGGACATCAATACCATTGTTACACCCACAGCCCCTGCTTCTATACATACTGGACCAATTACTAGAGCTCGCGCACGCCAATTAAAATATCAGGTACTTTCGTTTCTTGGTAATGATTCTAAAGTTCATGAGAATATGATGCTGCCTAAATTGGATACATTTGTTTTGCTTACAAATGAAGGGCCTAGCTTGGACAAGAAAGAGGAACCTTGGAGCAAGTTCAAGCATGGAGATGATGGCATGCGCAAGGGGAACAAGAACGGAGTTACAAGTGATGATTTCAGGACTTTGAAGCCACCATAATGAGTGCAGGAAGCCTTGGACGAAATATACAAGATGTCACTTCATAAATTTCGTCCAGAGGCTATTATGGGTGCTGCGTCACCTTATTATTGGGCCAGGCCCATGTAATTTCGAAATACTTGAGTATAGGCTGTTTTTAGAGTCCGTATGTGTGGGGAAACAAGAGATAGGGTTGGTTTCGGACCCCTCCTTCAAGGGCCACGAAATCCCCTCCTCTTCCTCCATATATACAGCCCTTAGGGCACCGTTTAGACTTTGGGTTTTGTTTAGATTAAAAGTTCGCCATAGCTGCAACTTCGCGTACTTCGTTTGTGTTCAACGACAAGACCAAGACGTCACAGAACCCCACCTTGATCAATAAAGCTTTCCATGCTTATATTGCAATCTCCAGATTGCAAATTCTTAGTTTCTTGCTTGTTCTTCGTTGCTTGCAGGAGATAGACCACTGTGGTAAGGTTGATTGTGCTCCGGCGTGGTCAATAACCTCTCGGAGTTGGCTTAGCGATTGCTAAGGCGCGACGTCCTCGCACGTTCGTAGTCGGATCGTCAAAGTCTACTCCACCAAAAACGATAGCTATCATATCATCGAAAGATCGGGACACCCTCGCCTCTATCAAGTGGTATCAGATTCCAGGTTGCTCGGTGAGATTTACAGTTTTTCGTAGTTTAGATCGAGTCTGTTCTCATACCTACAGTCCAGGAAAAAGCCAAAAAAAAAATTAGGGTTAGTCATCATATCCGAACAATCTGAGCCTTTGCATAACTTTTGGGTTTTTGCTTTGTTGAATTTGCGTTGCATCGTCGTGTCAAGTTGCTGGTCTTAGCGTCTAGTTCTTTAGAGTTTCGAGTTCTGTTCACAAAGTTGTCACGCCGCCGCCACACCATCATCATCGCCCCCGACCATATACCACCACAGCTTTATGCGATTTCTTGAGTCCCATATACCACCACCGATCCGAGTCCATATCCACCACCCGATCCGAGTCCAATACCACACACCAATCCGAGCCCACATATACTACCGTCATATACCATACCAGTCCGAGTTCCACCAAGATTCATCTCTGCCACAGTCTAGTCCGAGTCAGTATTTATTCCTTTATTTTAGAAGTGCCAGATCACGCGATACTACGAGTTGTGAACAAGTCGGATTCCCAATTTTCGTGGCTACCGCAGAAGAAAATAGTTCCAGTTCAAAAAAAAAAAACTAAGTCTGGAAAATCTGGCTAGGCAGTTTTAGACCATTTGTAGACTTTTTCGAAAAAAATTGTTGCGGAGCCAAAAAAAAAAAAAGGAAAAAAAAGTGCAAAAAAAAAAAGAAAAGAAAAAAATTCAGAGTGTGCTCCTCCCTTGGTACGTGCAGGCCGTGATTTTGTAGTGTTCTAGGTCGCTCTCTAGCACGGTCTAGCCTAGGACCAGCACAGTACCGTCGTTGAGAGTTTATAACATTGCATCTCTGAATTGATTATTGCTGACCCTTTTTGCTACCAAATCTAAGCCTTCCAGCTCCCACATAAATCACATCGTGGTTTGACACCACCTGGCAATCGCTTGTCAAGCTCTAAGAGTTTTGACTACAAAGGTTGCCGATCACCACCTTGTGCTGGGTAAGAACTGGTAAAGAATTTGAGATTTGCTTGACGGATTGTGACACCACACCACACCACCACCCTTCTAGTAGTCTGTAGGATCATATTCTGTGTGTTTCATTGCGCTAAACCATGGGAGATCACAAGCCGACGAGATTGACTGGGAGAACATGACCGAAACAAGGAGTTGCATGATAAATTTCAGCAAATGATGAGTGGCCAGGTAGGGAGAGTGCTAAACAGATTTGAAGAGGCCATGGAGAAGATAGATGGCATGGAGAAGTCGTTCGAGACAAAGCTGGATAACACAGTTAATGAATTGCTCACAGCGTCTTCCCCAACACACCACCGGCTGCACCTGTCGCCACCTCTGCAACGACAACAACAACGCCCCCTTCCAATCAGTTCGGACGAGCGAAGCGTGTTCCTTTGAGGATGGCCAAAACTCTGGTGTGCTTGTACCTACTGTTGATGCTTCTGGCTCCTGCTCCTGCTGCTGCTGGTGCCGAGGAGGAGGATGATTACGAGGGCGATTATGAGGTGAGGTTGATCAAAATCATAACTACGTGCAACCACCAGCACCAGTCGTCCACATGCAAATAATCGCAATGGTAGGTCTGCACCACCACTCAGGTACGGGATCATGACCATCTTCCTAAATTAAAATTGAATATTCCACCATTCGAGGGTAGTATGTTCCTGATAATATCTTACTTGGGAGTTAGAAACTGAACAACGTTTTACATGTTTACAATATCCCGAGGAACGACGTTGTTGCTGCTGCTGTTTGTGCTTTCACTAGTTTTGCATGTGTATGGTGGTCTGAATTGTAAAGTATATCTATTCAGCTACGTGGCTGCTTTGTGAAAAATGCTATGCGTACTCGTTGGGTTCCACCATATTCAACGTGAATACTTCAAAATGCAGCGCTTAAGACAAGGAAAAAAATTCTTAGAAGAATATTATCAGGAATTACAAACTGGCAGGATTTAGATGTGTTGAGTGAGGAGAGAATGAGCATATGCTGCCCTTGCCCTTTATGGGTGGATTAAATAGAGAGATTCAGACCATTCTGAGTATAAGAGAGTATAAATAATATCACTGTTTTTCCATCTTGCTTGTAAAGTGAACGTGAAGTGCAGGATCGACAGGACATTGGCGCGAACTAATTTTTCTGCAGGTCGATCTTCATCATGACACCGCGTGCCTCCTCTACTCCCCACCACGTCTACTGCGGCACCATTGCATCAGCCGCCAATTCCAATCGAGATACAAGAAAACAGGCACCCCCACACCATATGCCAAGAGTTACACCTTCTGGGCCAGCCAGAGCCTTCTTCATCTATGGCATCAACAGGGCACACACATGAATATTTTTGTCGTCGTTGTAAGGGAAGAGGTCATTATGCGAGAGAATGCCAATCTCGCGTGTTATGATTGCATATGGGATGGTGGGTATGAGTCCGCTAGTGATTATGATGAGGAGACTTTTGGCTCTATATTCAAGTGAAGAACACGGTGGAGATGATTTGATCATTGAGAGCAATACATGGCTCCTGAAGACGCTGACAGGTATGAATGTTTAGGTTGCTCAACGTGTTTGAGTGTGCAGGTCACACAAGCTGGGCAAAATCAGAAGGCATAATTTGTTCCATACAAAGGGAGTTGTTGAAGGAACGTTCGTTCGCGTCATCAAGATGGAGGGAGCGCAACAACTTGGCTAGCATGGAGAGGTGGAGAAGCTATCTCTCACCACAAGAACACATCCACATCCTACATATCCAATGGTTCAACAACAGCGGCAAGGTTAAGGTAACACGTACAGTTCGTGTGCATTTTAGTATCTCTACAAAGGCTGATTATGTTGATTTGGTGATGTGGTACCCCATGCAAGCATGTTCATTATTACTTGGTGACCATGGCAATTTGATTAAAAATTTGTTACACCTGGTAGAAACAATCAGTTACTCTTGCTTGCATAAGGTAAACATATTACTTGCTTCCTATGACTCCTGATTCTATTTGAAAGATGATATAATAGAGCTAGGTAAGCAAAGAGGAGAAAAATAAGAGTGAAAAATAGATTGTGGCAAAAGAATTGAGCAACAAATGAGCCTAATAATAAACCACTCTAGTGGTTGCTTCCGAAATTAAATGAAAGTGATGCTTACTTGCCACCAAATCTGATATTGATGAGCTAGATTTCAGCAATCTGTTGCTATGCTTTTGTGTGCAAAGAGGCGTTATTTTCATCGAGAGCGGCCTTCCTCTTTGACTCCTGCGGTCCACTAAATTTTGCAGCGTATGTCGTGACGTCTTTCCACAAGAGCGCTGCCACCGGGATTACCACCTATTCGCGGGGATTGCAGGCATCAGATTGACTTAATTCCCCGGTGGCTTCGTTGCCAAACCGTGCACAACGTACCAATCCGAGGAGACGAAGGTGAGATTAGCGTCAAGTACAGGAGTTTGCCGACAAGGGTGACATACCGAGAATCACCTTAGTCCTTGGCTTTCCTATATTCTAGTGCCGAGAAAAAGGATTGGGGGTGGTTAGCATCGCGTATGTGTGTGATGTAGAGGGCAATATAATATTACTACTTCGTTATCGTCATCCTATTCACTAGAATAGATGATATGCTTGGTGAATTGAGTGGCTTACAATATTGCTCCAAACGTTGATTTGGTAGGGTGATACATCAAATTCAGTATGAACATTGGGGATGAATGGAAAACAGCATTTAAAACAAAGTTGGGTATTGAGTGGTAGTCATGCCTTTTGGGGTTAACTAATGCACCTGTATTTATGAGAATTTAATGAACGAAGTTTTACGTGCTTATTGGACGTATTTGTGGAGGTTAGTCATTTTGATGATATATGTATATTAGAGCAGATCTTTTGGAGGACAATTTGGAAACATTAACTGTGTGTTTTATGCTTTACGTGATGCACGTTTGTTTCGGTAACATGGGAAGTGCCACTTTTTGCACCCGACACGAGTATCTATTTTCTTGGCTCTATGGTTGTTACTCCACAGGGAATTGAAGTTGATAAAGCCAAGATGAAGCTATTGAGAGTTGGCGCACAGCCCAAAACGGTCACTCAAGTGAGGAGTTTCTGGAATCGCTGGTTTCTATAGGCGTTTTGTGAGAGTTTCAGCACCATTGTGCACCTTCTAATGGATTACAAAGAAGGATTGACTTTTGTTTCGGTGGTACATCACAGGAACGAAAGAAGCACTTACACGGTATTGAAGATAAGTGTGACACACATGCCTCCTTTACTCCAACTGTCATGATTTTATAAGATCATTTGAGCTTGAATCTGATGCTAGTGGATGGAGATTAGGAGGTGTCTGTTATTACAAAGATGGCAACTGTGCTTACTTTTCTGAAAATTGAGTGGCCTAGTCTGAACTATTATCTACTTAATGATAAAGAATTATATGCTTGCCTTGTCGCACTCTAGAAACACTGGCAAACGCATTATTATGGCCCACAAGAATTTGTTAGTACATTCTGATCATGAATCTTTGAAACACATTAAAAGTCAAGCCAAAACTGAACCGTCTAGGACAGCTAAATGGGTTGAATTTATTGGACTGTAACCCTTATGTCTAAACACAAGAGAGGAGAATAAAGAAAATGTTATTGCTGAGATGTGTTGTCGTCGTTATACTGTGCTTTCACAATTGACTTTTAAAAAATATTTGGTTTTGGAGACCATCAAAGATCATATTGTCATGTGCCGAAATTTTAAAGATGTGATTGAAGAATTGGGAAGGAAGGGAGAACATAAGGGAAAAAGTTGATCAGTTAACGATGGATTTTGGTTTCGTTAGAAAAAAGTAATGAATCCAGGCTAGCATCAGTTACGTCTTGTGTTGTTGCAGGAGGCGCAATGGAGAGGATTTAGGGACACTTTGGCGTGAAGAGACGGAGGATTATACTTGCTACATTTCTTTTGGCCAAAAGATGAGACGCGATGTTGAGCGTTTTGTTTGCTCGCCTGCACTACATGTCAAAAAGCTAAGTGCGACTCAATCCTATGGTTCTATATGCCTTTCCTGTACCTAGTGTCCTTGGGAGGATATAATATAGGACTTTGTTTTAGGTACCTCGAACAAAGAAGGGGAGGGATAGCATTATTTTGTTGTCGTTGGATAGGTCTCGAAAATGCAACACTTTATACCATGTCATAAAAGCGGATGAGCCTGTTTGTTACATGTTGCTGATTGTTTTCTTTCGTGAAAAAGATACGCTTGCATGGGGGTGCCAAAATACTTTGTTTCAGATCGTGATACTAAAATTTCTAGCAACTTTTGGAGATGTTTATGGGCTAAGTTGGGGACTAAATGCTTTCTAAGTACTACATGTTCACCCCCAAAACTGGGGACAAACTTGAAGTAGTCAATAGGAACATTGTCTTACTATGCTTAGGGCTGTTTTGAAGAATAACAAGAAAATGTGGTGAAGGAATGCTTGCCTCAATTGAGATTTGCTTATAATCGTCATTGCATCTACTACTAAGATGTGTCCTTTTGAAAAATTGGTATGGTTTCCTTCCTCGTGCACCAATGATTGGTTGCCTCTTCCCAATCTTCGGAGAAGGTAATTTTGCTGCTAAACAACGTGCTGAAGAATGAATTGGATCAAAATGCATGAGTTTTAACTAAGGAGAACATTGAGCGTATGAATGCTAATATAAACGTGGAGATAAGGGTAGATAGAAAAACTGTTGTGTTTGCACCTGGAGACCTGTTTGGTTACATTTGCGGAGGCTAGAGATTTCCGGATTGCGCAAATCAAAAGTAATGCCACGTTATGATGGTCCTTTTAAGGTTGTTAGAGAAAATAAATGAAAGGCATATAACACTTGAGCTGCTGCAGATTGGGGTTAGTCCCACTTTTAACATTGCAGATTCTGAAGCTTATTTGGTAGGAAGAGAGCTTCCGTCGAGGACGACTTCATTTCAAAGGGGAGGATGATGAGGATCAATTACATGTTACACCCACACAGCCCCCCCTGTTTTTTGATTTCTATAATACGGACCAAGTTACTAGAGCTCGCGCACGGCCAATTAAAATATCAGGTACTTTCGTTTCTTGTAATGATTCTAAAAGTTCTGAGAATATGATGCTGCCTAAATTGGAATACATTTGTTTTGCTACAATGAAGGGCCTAGCTGGACAGAAAAGAGGAACCTTGGACAAGTTCAAGCATGGATATGATGGCATGCACAAGGGGAACAAGAACGGAGTTACAGTGATGATTCGGACTTTGAAGCCACACATCCAATGAGGACAGGAAAGCCTTGGACGGAAAATAAACAAGATGTCACTCCCATTAAATTTTGTCCAGCGGCTATTATGGGTGCTACTTCTGCGTCTACCTCCTTATTATTGGGCCAAAGGCCATGTAATTTCGAAATATTGAGTATAGGCTGTTTAGGTACGGGGTATGTTGGTGGGGAAACAAGAGATAGGGTTGGTTTCGGACACCTCATCTCAACCGGGACCCCCACGAAATTACCCTCATCTTCCTCCAGACACTACTCTTCACCCCTCACACGCCTCCTACCCGGCGCACGTTTAGATGTGGGTTTCTGTTCTGCATTTAGATTAAAAAGTTTAGCACCATAAGCTGCCAAACTTCGCGTACTTTCTTCCTCACTTCCCTCCGGTTGTGCTTCACTTACGAAAGTTGACCCAACGAATCGTCACCAGCAACCCCACCTTGATCAATAATAACAGCTTCATCTTATATTCGCAATATCCAGATGACCACAATTATTAGTTTCTTAGCACTTTTTATTCGTTTGATTTTGCAGGGGGGCGAATACTAGAACCCTCGTGGTCAGTTGATTGTGCTCCCGGCGTGACGTCAATAACCTATAGACCGAGTTTGGTTTTTTAGCGCATGCTAAGGCGCCGACGTACTCGCACGTTCGTAGTCCGGACTCGTCAAAGTCTACTCCAACCAAACACGATAGCTATCATCTCATCAAAGATCGGGACACCATCGCCTCTACAGTTCCCAGGATCCACGCGAGAATAAGAGTCACGTGAACAAGTTGATTCCCCCAATTTTCGGCCGTCATCCACGCAGAGGAAAAATAGTTACAGTTTCAAAAAAAAAAACTAAGTATGGAAAAAATTCGGCTAGGGCATGGAGTTTTTAGACCATTTGTAGACTTTTTCGAAAAAAAATTGTTGCCGGAGCCCAAAAATAAAAAAAGAAACCGGAAAAAAAAAGTGCAAAAAAAAAATGAAAAAATTCAGAGTGTGCTCCTCCCTTGTTTACGTGCAGCGCCGTGATTTTTGTTAGTGTTCTAGGCTCGCGTCTCTAGCACGGTCTAGCCTAGGACCAGCACATTACCGTCGTTGAGAGTTTATTCAATATTGCATCTCTGAATTGATTATTGCTGACCCTTTTTGCTACCATATCATAAGCCTTCCCAGCTCCACATACATCTACATCGTGCGTTTGACACCACCTGGCAATCGCTCTGTCCAAACTCTGAGAGTTTTGACTACAAAGGTTGCCGATCACCACCTGCTGCTGGGTAAGAACTGGTAAGAATTTGAGATTTGCTTGACGGATTTGTGACACCACACCACCACCACTTTCTAGTAGTCTGTAGTGATGAGGACATGACTACCTTGGATACGACCAAAAATATTGCATACTTGTATATTTGTGAGGTGATTTCTAATGCAAACTATGCAATAATTTATTTATGTCATCCAGGACAAAAATACTTCACAAACTTTTGTGTCATGTCTAATTGCAGGTGTATGGGACATTTGTACAATCCACATATGAAGATAAGGGGAAAAGAGATGTTTAGGTGCTGTTCAAAAAGTCCTCTCACGTCAGTTTTGGGCCAAGAGAAGATAGAGTCCAAGTCTCTCACGTTCTGGATTCAGATTCGGACTGCACAGACATACCTGACTCAAAACGCCAAGAACTATTTCATACGGACTCCGAATTGGGTGATTCTTTTTTTGTTGGAAAGTAGATTTCGTGCTCTTTCCAACCCAGTTGGATTCACCTTCAAATTCGTCCGGAGCGTTGAGTTCTCGATGAAACAATCTGACGCTGCAACAGAATCCGAGTCAAACTACAAGTCCAAAGGTGTTGCATCACCTCCACTTGGGCCCATGAGCCTTGTACGACCTAGGGTTAGTTTTAGGCTGCCTTGGGACGTCCTCCCACCTCCTTGGCCACCACCCCTTGCTCCTATATAAGTAGATCCATCTAGTAGCTTTTTCCTTGGGATTTGTTTAGTTAAAAGTTA
>JAAAXO010000642.1:0-67050 GCA_011799875.1 Thinopyrum elongatum | reverse complement strand
TCGATGCAAATCTTAGTTTCCTTGCTTGGTCTTTCGTTTGTCTTTTCATGGAGATAGCCCTCGTTTGTAAGGTGATTGTGCTCCGGCCGTGGTCTAAACCTCTCAGGAGTTGGTTTCTAAGTCGATTTCTAAGGACGACGTCATGGGAACGTTCGTAAGGTCGGATCTCTAACAAGTCTACTCCACTAAAACGATAGCTATCATATCTTCGAAAGATCGGGAACACCCTCGCCTCTATGTCCCAGTTCGTATCAGATTCCAGGT
The DNA here is from genome assembly GCA_011799875.1 of Thinopyrum elongatum. Classification (NCBI taxonomy): domain Eukaryota; kingdom Viridiplantae; phylum Streptophyta; class Magnoliopsida; order Poales; family Poaceae; genus Thinopyrum; species Thinopyrum elongatum. The sequence goes on along the minus strand of JAAAXO010000642.1, from coordinate 66,786 downwards.
TGCTCGGTAGATGACAGTTTTTCGTAGTTTATAGTCGAGTCCTGTTCTCATACCTACAGTCCAGGAAAAGCCAAAAAAAATTAGGGTTAGTTCATCATATCCACCAATCTGAGTCCTTTGCATAATCTTTTTAGGGTTTTTTGATTGGTTTGAATTTGCGTTGCATCGTCGTGTCAACGTGGGGTCCTTTAGCGTCTAGTCTCTTTAGAGTTTCGAGTTCTGTTCTACAAACGTTGTCACGCCTCGCCACACCATCATCAATCGTCTCCTACCATATACCTTGCCACAGCTATCTGGATGTCTTCGCGAGTCGCATATACCAGCCAGCTCACCGAGACGAGTCCATATACCACCATCCGATCCGAGTCCTATACCAACCACCAATCCGGCCACTAGAGATATCGGAATATTCCATCACCGATTTGCGAGGCTCCCACCAGATTCATCGCCTGGCCTCCCGGTCCTCTCGTTCCTAGTCCGAGTCCAGTATTTATCCTTTATTTTAGAGTGCCAATCACGCGATACTCACGAGTCCGTGAACAAGTCGGATTCCCAATTTTTTCGTGCTACCCGCAGAAGAAAAATGTTCCAGTTCCAAAAAAAAAACTAGTCGGAAATCTGGCTAGTCAGTTTTTAGACCATTTGTAGACTTTTTCGAAAAAAATTGTTGCGGAGCAAATAAAAATAAAAGCGAAAAAAAGTGCACAAAAACAAAGAAAAAGAATAATGAATAAAGAGTTGCTCCTCCGGGTTTAGTGTGCAGGCCGTGATGTTTTGTAGTGGTTCATAAAGCTCGCGTTCTCTAGCCGGTCTACACTAGGACAGCACGTAACGTCGTTGAGACGTTATATCTCAACCATTGCATCTCTGAATTGATTATGTGCTGAGCCCCTTTCTTGCTACCAAATCAATCAACTCCGTCCCAGCTTCCACATACATCTACATCGTGATAGGTTTGACAACCAACCTGGCTAATCGCTCTGTCCAAGCTGGGCCAACTAGTCTCACTTAAAGTTTTGAACTAAAAAAAAAGGTTGCTCAGCTATTCACCCAACTGTCTGGCTGGGTAGACGGTAAGAATTTGAGATTTTCTTGAACGATTTGTGACCCGACAACCACACCACCACCATTTCTAGTAGTCCGGAGATCATCTCTTGTGTGTTGTCTATTGCTGCTAACACACAACTCACAGGGATCACAAGCCGAACGAAGATTGACTGGAGTAACATTGAGAACAAGGAGTTGTCATGATAACATTTCAGCAATGATGAGTGGCCCCAGGGTGGGAGATGTTGCTAACAGATTTGAAAGATAGGCAATGGAGAAGAATAAGACATGGCATGGAGACAAGTAAGTTGCGAGAAAAAGCTGGATAACAAGTTTAATGAATCTGGGTGTGTGCTCAGCTGACGCGTCTCATCCCAACCACACCGGTCGCCTGATCGACTGTCGTCAACGTGCTGAACGACGACAACAACGCCCCCTTTTCCCAAATCAGTTTCGGACGATGCGAAGCGTGTTCCTCTTGAGGATGGCCAACGTCTGGTGCTGCGGTCGCTACCTGTTGATGCTTCTTGCTCCTGCTCCTGCTGCTTGCCTAGTGTGCCGAGGAGGAGGATGATTACGCGGGAGAGTATTGGTGCAGGTTGATCAAATCATAACACGTGCAACCCCAGCACCAGGTCGTTCCACATGCAAATAATCGCAATGGTAGGTTGCACACCACCACTTGTCAGGTAGCGGGATCATTACATGAGCTTACCTACCACTTCAAAAACATTGAATATTCCCCATTCGAGGTAGTATGTTCCTGATATATATCTACTTGGGAGTTAGAACTGAACAACGTTTTCACTGTTTACAATCATCCCAATTACACGTGTGCTTCTGCGCGTTTGTGCATTGAGGGGGTTTTTTTTTTGTTTTTTTTTTTTTTGTGTGTTTTTTTCACTATTTGCAATGGTAGTGTGGTCTGAACATTGGATTATATCCTATTCCAATCTACGTGGGCTGCTTTGACAACTGCTATGCGTATCGTTGGGTTCCCCATATTATCAACGTGGGAATTACTCAAAAATTGCAGCGTCTTAAACAAGGGGTGAAAAACATCTCTTGTAGGAATAATATATCAGTATTACAAACGGTCCCACTGATTAGTGTGGTATTGGATTGAGGAGAATGTGAAGCTATGCCTTGCACGTTCATGGGTGGATTAAATAGAGAGATTCATACCATTCTAGAGTTAAGGAGTTAATAATATCACTCGTTTATTCATCTTGCTTGTATAGCTGATACGTGAGTGCAGGATCGACAGGCATCTGGCGCGAACTAATTTTTCTGTGGCAGGTCGTCTTCTGCATGGGACACCGCGTGCCTCCTCTACTCCCAACGTCCTACTGCGGCCCCACTGACTTTAGCCGCAATCCAATCGAATACAAGAAAAACAGGCACACCACCACCATCTGCAGAGTACCCTTCTGGGCGCCCAGAGCTTCTCTCTATGGCATCAACAGGGCACACACATGTCATTATTTGGTTCTGTCGTTGTAAGGGAAGTGTCATTATGGCGAGTAGATGCAATCTCCGCGTGTTATGATTGCCACTGAGGATGTGGGTAATTGAGTCCGCTAGTGATTATGATGAGGAGACTTTGGCTCTTATTACAAGTGACAGACACGGTGGAGATGATTTTGATCATGAGACGCATACATGGCTCCTGCAAGAATCTGACAGGTATGAAATATAAGTGTTTTAGTGTTGGCTCAACGTGTTTTGATTGTTGCAGGTCACCACAAGCTTGATCAATATCAAGGCATAATTTGTGCCATACAAAGGGAGTTTGTGAGGAATCTTTTCCTGTTCGCCCCGTCATCATAGATGGAGGGAGCTGCACAACTTGGCTAGCATGGATGGTGAGAAGCTATCTTCTCACCACAAGACCACATCCACATCCTTACTATATCCAATTGTTCCACACACGGCAGGTAAGGTACCGTACATTCGTAGCTGCATTTTAGTATGTCTACAAAGGCTGATCTATGTTTTTGGTGATTTGAGTACCCTATGCAAGCCATGTTTCTTATTCCTTGGGTTAGAGCCCCATGGCAATTACTTGACTAAATTTCTGACTACCATGGTAGAAAAATCAGTATACTTGTCTGTGTTCATAATGATCACATATTACTTTGCTTCTTGAACTCCTGAATTCAATTTGGAAAGATGATATTTATGAGGCTAGTAAGCAAAGAAGAGAGATAAATACTAGACGTGAAAATCAGATTGTGCAAAAGATTTGAGCAACCAATGAAGCCTAAAATATAACTCATCTAGTGTTGCTCCTCTTAACTTAAATGAAAAGTGCATTCTTACTTGCCACCAAATCTATATTGGGATGAGGGCTAGATTTGCAGCAACTTCTGCTTTGCTATGCTTTTGTGTGTAAAGAGGCGTCATTTGCATTCTAGGACGTCGCCGTCTCCCTCTTTGCCTCCTGCTGGCTGTACTAAACCGGTTTGCAGGAGGCTTCCGCCCGACGCTTTCCACCAAAGTACGTGCCACCGCTGATTACCACCTATTCGGCCGGGATTAAGGCACAGATCTTGACTTAATTTCCCGTGCTTTTCGTTGCCAAACCGTTCACGCAACGCGTACCAATCCAGAGGAGACGAAGGAGATTATTGCGTCAAGTACAGGAGTTGCTCGACAAGGTTATATACGCTGATCCCTATCCTTTGCTGTGTCTCCTCATTAATTCTTGCAGAAAAGGGGGGTAATACATCCGCGTATGTTTTTTGATGTAGAGGCATTATAATATTACTATTCGTTATCGTCATCCTATTCCTAGACTAGATGATATGTCTTTGATGGAATTGAGTGGCTCTACACAATTCTCCAAAGTTGATTTGCGAGTGTCCATAATTTCGTATGAAATTGGGGGATGAATGAAACACTTTAAACAAGTTTGGATTATATTGAATGGTTAGTCATGCCTTTGGGTTAACTAATGCATCCTATTACTCATGAGATTAATTGAACAGTTTACGTGCTTTCCTTGGACGATTTGTGTATCATCCCTATTTTGATGATATTACTGTTTAGAGTCAATCTTTGGAAGAACAGTTGGAACATTCTACGTTGCCCTGTTTTTATTGCTTTACTTGATGCACCGTCGTGGTTGTTAACCTTGGCGGGAAGTGCACCTTTTGCACCGTCCCGAGTATCTTTTCTTGGCTATTTTCGCTTACTCCACGGGATAATTGGGAAGGTTTACGTATAAAAGCCAAGATTGAAGCTAGTGAGAGTTTTGGCCACAGCCCAAACCCGGTCCTCCTCAAGTGACGGAGTTTTCTTTGTGACTCGCGGTTCCTCTATACGTGGCGTTTTGTGAGAGATTGTCACACCATTGTCTGCACCTCTCATGAGTCTACAAAAGAAGGCTGCTGCCTTTTGTTTGGGTACCTACAGGAGAAGCCCTTCACGGTATTGAAAGATATGTTCTGACACTTGCTCCTTTCTCCAACTTCTGATTTTAATAAGACCTTTTTGAGCTTGAATGTATGCAGTGATTGGATTAGGACAGTGTGTTTTATACAAGATGGCAAACCTTTGATATCTTTTTCTGAAAATTGAGTGGGGCCTATTCTGAACTATCTACTTATGAAAGATTATATGCCTCTTGTTCGACCTTTAGAACATGGCAGCATTATTTCTATGCCAAAGATTTTTTTATCTTCTGATCATTGAATCTTTGAAACCATTAAAAGTCAAGCAAAACTGAACCGTGACATGCTAAATGGTGGTTGAATTATTGAGACTTCCCTTATGTCATAATACAACAAGAAGGGGTAAAGAAATGTTATATGGGCTGATGCCATGTCTCGTCGTTATCTGTGCTTCACACTTGACTTTAAAATTTTGGTTTGGGACCATCAAAATGACAATCAATATGGGCTGATGCCGACATTTAAAGTCTTTGCAGAATTGTAGGAGGGGAGAACTGAACAAGTTCGCGTCTAACTCGATGGGATTTTTGTGTTTCGTGCTACAACTTGCATTTCCAGCTAGCTCCGTTCGTCTTTTGTTGTTGCAGGGGCGCATGCGAGGAGGATTATGGACTCTTTGGCGTGAAGATCAGCGACTCGTATACTTGCTATACACATTTCTTTTGGCCAAAGATGAGACTCGATTTGAGCGTTTTTTGGCTCGCTGCACTCATGTCAAAAAGCTAAGTCCGACTCAATCCTCATGGTTTATATATGCCTTTGCCTGTACCTATGTTTCCTTGGGGTATATTATCTATGGCTTTTGTGTTAGGTTTCACCTCGAACAAAGAAGGGCAGGTGAATAAGTCATTTTGTTGTCGATGGAGTCGTTTCTCGAAAATGGCCACACTTTATACATGTCATAAAAAGCGATGATGCTGTCATGTTGCTGATTTGTTCTTTCGTGAAAATCTATACGCTTGCTGGTGTGGCCAATACTATTGTTTTTCAGACGTGGAATACTAATTTCTTTAGCCACTTTGGAGATGTTTATGGCTAAGTTGGGGACTAAACGTCTTCTAGTGCCTCATGTCACCCCCAAACTGTGGACGAACATAAGTACGTCCTAGAACATGGTCTACTATGCTTAGGTGCTGTTTTTGAAGAATAACAACGAAATGTGGGAATTGTGCTTGCCTCTCTTGACATTTGCTTAATATCCGTTCCATTGCTTCTACTACTAAGATGTGTCCTTTTGAAATTGTTATGGTTTCTTCCTCGTGCACCAATTGATTGTGCCTCTTCATCTTCGGAAGGTTAATTCATTGATGCTCAACAACGGCTGAATTGATCTTAAAAATTCATGATTTAACTTAGGAGAAATTGAGCGTATGAATGCTAAATATACAACTTGCTGGGATAAGGGTAATAAAGACATGTTGTGCTCTGCACGACTGGTTAGACCTTGTTTGTTACATTTGCGTAAGGATGATTTTCCTGTTTGCGCAAATCAAAGCTATGCCACGTACTATGTCCCTTTTTAAGGTGTTGAGAGACATAAAATGAATGACATTATAAAACTTGAGCGCCGGCGATTTTGGTGGTTATTCCCAGCTTTTTACATTGCCAGATCTGAAGCCTTATTTGTGAGAGATGAGCTTCCCGTCGGGACTGACTTCCATTTCAAGAGGGGGTGATGATGAGGACATCATACCATTGTTACACCCACAGCCCTGCTTCTATAACTCTAGCTGGACCAATTAACTAGCGCTCGTCGCACCTGCCCTCACTTTCTAACAATATTCTGGTCTCTACTTTCGTGTTTCCTTCTTTGGGGGTTATATTATTTCGGTCATAAGCTTCTCAGGTCTAGAATCCATGATGCTCCTAAATTGATACATTTGTTTTTGCTTACAATTAGGGCCTAGCTTGGACGAAAGAGGAACCTTGATCAAAGTTCAAGCATGCGAGATGATATTGCATATTGCATCACGGGGGACCAGACAATCGTAGTTTTACTATGTGACTGACATTTTTCGGTGCTGATACTTTGAACAACGCCACCATATGAGTGCAGGAAAGCCTGGACGAAAAACTATCGAAGATGTCACTTCATCTTTTTTCTGTCCAAGGCTAGTTATGGGTGCTGCGTTCACCTTATTATTGGGCTCGGCCCATGGTATATTTCGAACTTTGAGTATGGCTGTTTTTTAGAGTCCGCTAGTGTGGGGAACAAAGATTGGTTTCTGGTTTCGGCTACCCCCTCCGTTCAGGGCCACGAAAATCCCCTTTCCTCGTTACTCCTCATATACAGCCTTTGGGCTACCGTTTAGCCTTTGGGTTTTGTATTAGATTAAATTTCGCCATAGTCTGGCAAACTTCGCGTACTCGTTTGTGTTCACCGACCAGACCAAGACGTCACAGAACCTCCACCTTCTGATCACTAAAGCCTTCTCATCTTATTCCTCATCGCAATATCCGATTGCAAATCTTAGTTTTCTTGCTTGTCTATTTTCTCTCTTCGTTTGTCTTCTCCAATCGTGATTCGTACTTTCAGCCCTATTCTTGGTGTCAGGTTTTGATTGTAGCTCCGGCGTGGTCAATAACCTCTTCGGATTTGGTTTAGCTTGATTGGTCTACGCGCCTCTGTCTCGCACAGTTTGTAGTCGGTATCGCTCTAAAGTCTACTCTCACGCCTATCGATAGCTATCTTCTCATCGAAAGCATCTGTGGGACTCCTCTCGACCTCTCATCATTGCCAGATCACGCTATTACTATACAGTCGTACTACCAAGTTTGGATTCCCCAATTTTCGAGCTACCCGTTCTATGTATAGAAAATATATATCGCTTCCCAGTTTTCATTAAAAAAAACTTATGGTGCTCTTGAAATTCTGCTAGGCATCTTTAGATCCATTCTGTAGTACTTTTTCGCACAACACACAACTATCTGTTGCTGGAGTCAAAAAAGAAAAATAGAGGAAAAAAAAAGTGCAAAAAAATAATGTCAATAAATTCAGCTAGTGCTTCCTCCTCCCTTGTTTACGTGTCCGCCGGGAATTTTTTTAGGGTGTTTCGTGGCGGCTCGCTCTCTAGCACAGGTCCTAGTCTAGTTCCACCATCTACATGACCCTGTCGTTGAGAGGTTTGAGTCTCATAGCTTCTGCGCTCTGGGAAGGGACACTCAAGGCATTCTGCATCTGAACAGTTTCTGTGCCGTAAAATCTCTAAATTAACCTTCCAAGATCATAAATCAATATCTAAATAGTGACGGTTTGTACATCCACACTCGTGGGGAAATCGTCTGTTAAATGACGATAGAGTTGTCAATAATAAAAAAGGTTGAAGATACAAAGGCAGTGTAGGGGTGTTTAGTAATGGGAAGAATCTTGGAAAGAATTTGACTTGACTGATCGCTGGAACCCAAAAAAAATTAATCCAATTACTAGTAGTCCTTAGTGATCAATGGGACATGAGATAATTTGTGAGCGAAATAACATATGGAAGTAAGGGGAGACGTTTGTGGATTGGAGTGCTCGTTACTTTGTAACTGCCAAAAACTACGACCTTGTGACTACTCTTTGCCGGCTGTGGAAGTTTAAGGTACAATGGACAAATAGTCGAAAATAGTACAAAACTTTTGTGTGAAGTGTCATATATTGAAGGGTGGTTTGTATGTGAGTGGAACATCTGTAAAGATTTAACAATATGGAACTCAAGGTGTGTGTGGAGAGTGTGATGCGGGGAGTCATGGTTCTAAATACGTATCAACAATGACAGGTTGATGATGTGTGTTACATGATAGAATGAGTCAAGGGTGAGAGCCTCTAACCGAGGGCGGGGAGGAAAAGCAGAGAAGCCGAACCAATCCGTGGTTAAAGACCTCTCGGGCGTCCCGCACGCGACAAGAAACCGCGCAGAGTCCCGGAAATGTGGGGCGGGTGCGGCTGGAGTCGGAGAGTGGGTAGAGGGGGTGTGGGGCTGAGGGAAAAAGGGGTCGGGGGGAGGGAGAGGGCAAAACAAGGGGAGCGGTCTCCAACGTAAAGATGTCGAGCGTGAAGGGTCTGGATTAGGAGATGGAGATGTGCAAACGTGTGTAAGAGACTGACAGGCCCAACGAGGTGAGTAGGTAACTGTGTGCCGTGGGGCGCGCTGAAAAAAAAACGAGGGGGGGGGGGACAAGGGATTGGGTGAAAGCATCAAAGAGGCTGTGGTCTATAGGGCGGTTCTTGGCGGGGGCGACATAAGACACTTAATGGGCCAAACAAGGGATGTAGACAAGTGGCACGGTGGAGAAAAGAGAAGAAGGGGAAGGGGGGGAGGGGGGGGGGCGACTCGCGGGTCTGGTCGAAGAGAGGGGAGAACTAGGGCTATCTAGTGTGGGTGTGTGTGAGTGTGGCTGTGTGTGTGTGAAGAGGGGTGTGTAGAGGCCAGACCTAGACAGCCGTGGGTCAGTGTTGATCTACCACCAAGCTAGTCAAATAGTTCCAACACGGGGCAGTGCTAGAGAGGGAAAGAGGCTGAGGGGGCGGGGAGCCTAGTAGGAGGGAGGGTGCTGTCAGCGTATCATAGGCGCCTGTGTGCGCGGGATATGGGATACTAGGGTGAAAGGTCAGGTGGGAAGCGTGGAGGGAAGCGTGGTGATTGATTATAAATAGGTGATAGAGCAAACTCTCGCTCCAGGAGACTTTCGTTGGGAGGTGAGGGAGGGGAGAAAAAAGGGGAAAGGAGTAAAGTTGGTGAAGTCGGAAATAGGCAAGGCCAGAGAAAAAAAGAGTAGGGACCAGAGAACGGAAGATCAGGCACACATCGCCTATTAAAGGGGTAGCATTTTAAGGGTGCTCGGTGAGAAGGGAAGGGGGGTAAGCTAGGGTAGATTTAGGTTCAGGACCTATTGTCCCTACAGTAAAAAGCACAAAAAATGAAAGTTAGATCTATCATCTTGTCCAAGCACAGTCTGAGAAGGTGCAATTTTATTTTCATTGTTTGCATATGGGGAATTATCGGTGCATCGTCGTGTCGATTGCTGGTCTTAGTGTCTAGTTCGTTTAGTTTCGAGTTCTGTTCACATTAGCACGCCGCCTGCATCGTTATTCTCCGCTGTCCATCCCATCCCATCCATCAATTTCCACATCGTGCTACCCACTGTTCATTGTCATAATCATAGTTGAGGTCGTTCACATCTGTGCTTGATCCAATCTACATCTTATCTAGTTTGTTTTGGAAAGAGGGAGCAAGAAAAAAAAAAGAGAAAAAAAAAGTTAAAAAAAAGTCAGAGAAAAAAAAGAGAGAAAGAAAAAGAAAAAAAAAGTGTGAGAAAAAAAAAGAGAAGAAAAAAAAACAAAATTCGGATCTATCTAGACTCAATCTCGTAGCTGATTTCGGATTGGAATCTAATTTGTTCAGTGTTCAGTAAAACAGGCATATCTTTTTCATACGAAGTCTGTTTTGGCTCTGTGAGTACTCAAATTAAAGCTAGCGACGAGCCGCATCTAAATAGTTGCGGAAGCTAGTTCAATATTTGACACCTCAAATCGGCTTCTAAATAGGTCTTTTTGCCCTCCGAAGTTCGCGAACACAGCTTGTTCCAGTTTTTCACGCCAGTTTAAAAATTTTTTGACTCGTCATATCAACTCGGAATTGAGTGATTCTTTTTGCATTTGAAAGCTTGAGTCAGTGCCATTCTTGAGAAAAATTATCATAAAATTGGCACAAACTTTTATAGAGTAAAGTTGGAGAGAGAATTGTTGGTATATGCTACTTGGTAGTTGTTTCTCATCATTATCTTTACTGCCATTGTGATCTTCACTTATATCTTGCTATCCAGAGCTACTTCATATCCTTTATTGATGCTAGTTGTGCTACGCCGTGACCTCATGATGAGGACATCAATACCATTGTTACACCCACAGCCCCTACTTCTATACATACTGGACCAATTACTAGAGCTCGCGCACGTCAATTAAAATATCAGGTACTTTCGTTTCTTCGTAATGATTCTAAAGTTCATGAGAATATGATGCTGCCTAAATTGGATACATTTGTTTTGCTTACAAATGAAGGGCCTAGCTTGGACAAGAAAGAGGAACCTTGGAGCAATTTCAAGCATGGAGATGATGGCATGCACAAGGGGAACAAGAACGGAGTTACAAGTGATGATTTCAGGACTTTGAAGCCACCATAATGAGTGCAGGAAGCCTTGGACGAAATATACAAGATGTCATTTCATAAATTTCGTCCAGAGGCTATTATAGGTGCTGCGTCACCTTATTATTGGGCCAGGCCCATGTAATTTCGAAATACTTGAGTATAGGCTGTTTTTAGAGTCCGTATGTGTGGGGAAACAAGAGATAGGGTTGGTTTCGGACCCCTCCTTCAAGGGCCACGAAATCCCCTCCTCTTCCTCCATATATACAGCCCTTAGGGCACCGTTTAGACTTTGGGTTTTGTTTAGATTAAAAGTTCGCCATAGCTGCAACTTCGCGTACTTCGTTTGTGTTCAACGACCAGACCAAGACGTCACAGAACCCCACCTTGATCAATAAAGCTTTCATCTTATATTCGCAATATCCAGATTATAAATCTTAGTTTCTTGCTTGTTCTTCGTTTGCTTGCAGGAGATAGACCCTCGTGGTCAGGTTGATTGTGCTCCGGCGTGGTCAATAACCTCTCGGAGTTGGTTTAGCGATTGCTAAGGCGCGACGTCCTCGCACGTTCGTAGTCGGATCGTCAAAGTCTACTCCACCAAAAACGATAGCTATCATCTCATCGAAAGATCGGGACACCCTCGCCTCTATCATTAGTCCTTGTGCTGTTCCTATTATACTAGTGCCAAAAAAGGATGGTACGTCGCGTATGTGTGTTGATTGTAGAGGCATTAATAATATTACTATTCGTTATCGTCATCCTATTCCTAGGCTAGATGATATGCTTGATGAATTGAGTGGCTCTACAATATTCTCCAAAGTTGATTTGCGTAGTGGATACCATCAAATTCGTATGAAATTGGGAGATGAATGGAAAACAACATTTAAAACTAAGTTCGGTTTATATGAGTGGTTAGTCATGCCTTTTGGGTTAACTAATGCACCTAGTACTTTCATGAGATTAATGAACGAAGTTTTACGTGCTTTCATTGGACGATTTGTGGTAGTTTACTTTGATGATATATTGATTTATAGCAGATCTTTGGAGGAACATTTGGAACATTTACGTGCTGTTTTTATTGCTCTACGTGATGCACGTTTGTTTGGTAACCTTGGGAAGTGCACCTTTTGCACCGACCGAGTATCTTTTCTTGGCTATGTTGTTACTCCACAGGGAATTGAAGTTGATAAAGCCAAGATTGAAGCTATTGAGAGTTGGCCACAGCCCAAAACGGTCACTCGAGTGAGGAGTTTTCTTGGACTCGCTGGTTTCCATAGGCGTTTTGTGAGAGATTTCAGCACCATTGCTGCACCTCTCAATGAGCTTACAAAGAAGGATGTGCCTTTTGTTTGGGGTACCTCACAGGAAGAAGCCTTCACGGTATTGAAAGATAAGTTGACACATGCTCCTTTACTCCAACTTCCTGATTTTAATAAGACTTTTGAGCTTGAATGTGATGCTAGTGGAATTGGATTAGGAGGTGTTTTATTACAAGATGGCAAACCTGTTGCATACTTTTCTGAAAAATTGAGTGGGCCTAGTCTGAACTATTCTACTTATGATAAAGAATTATATGCTCTTGTTCGGACCTTAGAAACATGGCAACATTATTTATGGCCCAAAGAATTTGTTATACATTCTGATCATGAATCTTTGAAACACATTAAAAGTCAAGCAAAACTGAACCGTAGACATGCTAAATGGGTTGAATTTATTGAGACTTTCCCTGATGTCATTAAACACAAGAAGGGTAAAGAAAATGTTATTGCTGATGCATTGTCTCGTCGTTATACTATGCTTTCACAACTTGACTTTAAAATATTTGGTTTGGAGACCATCAAAGATCAATATGTGCATGATGCTGAATTTAAAGATGTATTGCAGAATTGTAAGGAAGGGAGAACATGGAACAAGTTCGTCGTTAACGATGGATTTGTGTTTCGTGCTAACAAGCTATGCATTCCAGCTAGCTCCGTTCGTCTTTTGTTGTTGCAGGAGGCGCATGGAGGAGGATTAATGGGACACTTTGGCGTGAAGAAGACGGAGGATATACTTGCTACACATTTCTTTTGGCCAAAGATGAGACGGGATGTTGAGCGTTTTGTTGCTCGCTGCACTACATGTCAAAAAGCTAAGTCACGACTCAATCCTCATGGTTTATATATGCCTTTGCTGTACCTAGTGTTCCTTGGGAGGATATATCTATGGACTTTGTTTTAGGTTTACCTCGAACAAAGAAGGGGAGGGATAGCATATTTGTTGTCGTGGATAGGTTCTCGAAAATGGCACACTTTATACCATGTCGTAAAAGCGATGATGCTGTTAATGTTGCTGATTTGTTCTTTCGTGAAATTATACGCTTGCATGGTGTGCCAAATACTATTGTTTCAGATCGTGATACCAAATTTCTTAGCCACTTTTGGAGATGTTTATGGGCTAAGTTGGGGACTAAACTGCTTTTTAGTACTACATGTCACCCCCAAACTGATGGACAAACTGAAGTAGTCAATAGAACATTGTCTACTATGCTTAGGGCTGTTTTGAAGAATAACAAGAAAATGTGGGAAGAATGCTTGCCTCATATTGAATTTGCTTATAATCGTTCATTGCATTCTACTACTAAGATGTGTCCTTTTGAAATTGTGTATGGTTTCCTTCCTCGTGCACCAATTGATTTGTTGCCTCTTCCATCTTCGGAGAAGATTAATTTTGATGCTAAACAACGTGCTGAATTGATCTTAAAAATGCATGAGTTAACTAAGGAGAACATTGAGCGTATGAATGCTAAATATAAACTTGCTGGAGATAAGGGTAGAAAACATGTTGTGTTTGCACCTGGAGATCTTGTTTGGTTACATTTGCGTAAGGATAGATTTCCTGATTTGCGCAAATCAAAGCTAATGCCACGTGCTGATGGTCCTTTTAAGGTGTTAGAGAAAATAAATGATAATGCATATAAACTTGAGCTGCCTGCAGATTTTGGGGTTAGTCCCACTTTTAACATTGCAGATCTGAAGCCTTATTTGGGTGAGGAAGATGAGCTTCCATCGAGGACGACTTCATTTCAAGAAGGGGAGGATGATGAGGACATCAATACCATTGTTACACCCACAACCCCTGCTTCTATACATACTGGACCAATTACTAGAGCTCGCGCACGCCAATTAAAATATCAGGTATTTTCGTTTCTTGGTAATGATTCTAAAGTTCATGAGAATATGATGCTGCCTAAATTGGATACATTTGTTTTGCTTACAAATGAAGGGCCTAGCTTGGACAAGAAAGAGGAACCTTGGAGCAAGTTCAAGCATGGAGATGATGGCATGCACAAGGGGAACAAGAACGGAGTTACAAGTGATGATTTCAGGACTTTGAAGCCACCATAATGAGTGCAGGAAGCCTTGGACGAAATATACAAGATGTCACTTCATAAATTTCGTCCAGAGGCTATTATGGGTGCTGCGTCACCTTATTATTGGGCCAGGCCCATGTAATTTCGAAATACTTGAGTATAGGCTGTTTTTAGAGTCCGTATGTGTGGGGAAACAAGAGATAGGGTTGGTTTCGGACCCCTCCTTCAAGGGCCATGAAATCCCCTCCTCTTCCTCCATATATACAGCCCTTAGGGCACCGTTTAGACTTTGGGTTTTGTTTAGATTAAAAGTTCGCCATAGCTGCAACTTCGCGTACTTCGTTTGTGTTCAACGACCAGACCAAGACGTCACAGAACCCCACCTTGATCAATAAAGCTTTCATCTTATATTCGCAATATCCAGATTGCAAATCTTAGTTTCTTGCTTGTTCTTCGTTTGCTTGCAGGAGATAGACCCTCGTGGTCAGGTTGATTGTGCTCCGGCGTGGTCAATAACCTCTCGGAGTTGGTTTAGCGATTGCTAAGGCGCGACGTCCTCGCACGTTCGTAGTCGGATCGTCAAAGTCTACTCCACCAAAAACGATAGCTATCATCTCATCGAAAGATCGGGACACCCTCGCCTCTATCAAACAAGTTCGTCATTAACGATGGATTTGTGTTTCGTGCTAACAAGCTATGCATTCCAGCTAGCTCTGTTCGTCTTTTGTTGTTGCAGGAGGCGCATGGAGGAGGATTAATGGGACACTTTGGCGTGAAGAAGACGGAGGATATACTTGCTACACATTTCTGTTGGCCAAAGATGAGACGGGATGTTGAGCGTTTTGTTGCTCGCTGCACTACATGTCAAAAAGCTAAGTCACGACTCAATCCTCATGGTTTATATATGCCTTTGCCTGTACCTAGTGTTCCTTGGCAGGATATATCTATGGACTTTGTTTTAGGTTTACCTCGAACAAAAAAGGGGAGGGATAGCATATTTGTTGTCGTGGATAGGTTCTCGAAAATGGCACACTTTATACCATGTCATAAAAGCGATGATGCTGTTAATGTTGCTGATTTGTTCTTTCGTGAAATTATACGCTTGCATGGTGTGCCAAATACTATTGTTTCAGATCGTGATACTAAATTTCTTAGCCACTTTTGGAGATGTTTATGGGCTAAGTTGGGGACTAAACTGCTTTTTAGTACTACATGTCACCCCCAAACTGATGGACAAACTGAAGTAGTCAATAGAACATTGTCTACTATGCTTAGGGCTGTTTTGAAGAATAACAAGAAAATGTGGGAAGAATGCTTACCTCATATTGAATTTGCTTATAATCGTTCATTGCATTCTACTACTAAGATGTGTCCTTTTGAAATTGTGTATGGTCTCCTTCCTCGTGCACCAATTGATTTGTTGCCTCTTCCATCTTCGGAGAAGGTTAATTTTGATGCTAAACAACGTGCTGAATTGATCTTAAAAATGCATGAGTTAACTAAGGAGAACATTGAGCGTATGAATGCTAAATATAAACTTGCTGGAGATAAGGGTAGAAAACATGTTGTGTTTGCACCTGGAGATCTTGTTTGGTTACATTTGCGTAAGGATAGATTTCCTGATTTGCGCAAATCAAAGCTAATGCCACGTGCTGATGGTCCTTTTAAGGTGTTAGAGAAAATAAATGATAATGCATATAAACTTGAGCTGCCTGCAGATTTTGGGGTTAGTCCCACTTTTAACATTGCAGATCTGAAGCCTTATTTGGGTGAGGAAGATGAGCTTCCGTCGAGGACGACTTCATTTCAAGAAGGGGAGGATGCTGAGGACATCAATACCATTGTTACACCCACAGCCCCTGCTTCTATACATACTGGACCAATTACTAGAGCTCGCGCACGCCAATTAAAATATCAGGTACTTTCGTTTCTTGGTAATGATTCTAAAGTTCATGAGAATATGATGCTGTCTAAATTGGATACATTTGTTTTGCTTACAAATGAAGGGCCTAGCTTGGACAAGAAAGAGGAACCTTGGAGCAAGTTCAAGCATGGAGATGATGGCATGCACAAGGGGAGCAAGAACGGAGTTACAAGTGATGATTTCAGGACTTTGAAGCCACCATAATGAGTGCAGGAAGCCTTGGACGAAATATACAAGATGTCACTTCATAAATTTCGTCCAGAGGCTATTATAGGTGCTGCGTCACCATATTATTGGGCCAGGCCCATGTAATTTCGAAATACTTGAGTATAGGCTGTTTTTAGAGTCCGTATGTGTGGGGAAACAAGAGATAGGGTTGGTTTCGGACCCCTCCTTCAAGGGCCACGAAATTCCCTCCTCTTCCTCCATATATACAGCCCTTAGGGCACCGTTTAGACTTTGGGATTTGTTTAGTTAAAAGTTAGCCATTGCAACTTCGTGTACTTCGTTTGTGTCCAACGACCAGACCAAGACCGCTTTCGGATCCCCACCATTATCAATACTTCATCTATATTCGCAATATTCAGATTGCATTATCATATTCTTGCTTGTTCTTCGATTGCGTGCAGGAATAGACCTTCGTGGTCAGGTTGATCGTGCTTCCAGCATCGTCAGTAACCTCAGGAGATTGGTTTAGCGATTGCTAAGGCGCAACGTCATGCACGTTTGTAGTCGGATCGTCAAAGTCGGCTCCACCAAATCGATAGTTACCATCTCATCGAAAGATCGGGACACCCTCGCCTCTATCAAGTGGTATCAGTTTTCAGGTTGCTCGGTGAGAATTTCCAGTTTTCCCTAGATTAGATTTATTTTCTTACGTATTGTCCAAAAAAAAAGCCACAAAAAAATTAGGGTTAGTTCATCATATCCGAACCAATCTGAGCCTTTGCATAATCTTTTTAGGGTTTTTGCTTTGTTGAATTTGCGGTTGCATCGTCGTGTCAAGTTGCTGGTCTTAGCGTCTAGTTCTTTAGAGTTTCGAGTTCTGTTCACAAGTTGTCACGCCGCCGCCGCACCATCATCATCGCCCCTACCATATACCACCACAGCTTATCTGCTATTTCTCTGAGTCCATATACCACCACCGATCCGAGTCCATATACCACCACCAATCCGAGTCCACATATACTACCGTCATATACCATCACCAGTCCGAGTTCCACCATATTCATCTCTGCCACCAGTCCTAGTCCGAGTCCAGTATTTATTCCTTTATTTTAGAGTTCCAGATCACGCGATACTGCGAGTCGTGAACAAGTCGGATTCCCCAATTTTCGTGCTACCCGTAGAAGAAAAATAGTTCCAGTTTCAAAAAAAAAAAACTAAGTCTGGAAAATTCTGGCTAGGCAGTTTTTAGACCATTTGTAGACTTTTTCGAAAAAAAATTGTTGCCGAGCAAAAAAAAAAGTGCAAAAAAAGAAAAGAAAAAAAGATGATGAGGACATCAATACCATTGTTACACCCACAGCCCCTGCTTCTATACATACTGGACCGATTACTAGAGCTCGCGCACGCCAATTAAATATCAGGTACTTTCGTTTCTTGGTAATGATTCTAAAGTTCATGAGAATATGATGCTGCCTAAATTGGATACATTTGTTTTGCTTACAAATGAAGGGCCTAGCTTGGACAAGAAAGAGGAACCTTGGAGCAAGTTCAAGCATGGAGATGATGGCATGCACAAGGGGAACAAGAACGGAGTTACAAGTGATGATTTCAGGACTTTGAAGCCACCATAAGGAGTGCAGGAAGCCTTGGACGAAATATACAAGATGTCACTTCATAAATTTCGTCCAGAGGCTATTATAGGTGCTGCGTCACCTTATTATTGGGCCAGGCCCATGTAATTTCGAAATACTTGAGTATAGGCTGTTTTTAGAGTCCGTATGTGTGGGGAAACAAGAGATAGGGTTGGTTTCGGACCCCTCCTTCAAGGGCCACGAAATCCCCTCCTCTTCCTCCATATATACAGCCCTTAGGGCACCGTTTAGACTTTGGGTTTTGTTTAGATTAAAAGTTCGCCATAGCTGCAACTTCGCGTACTTCGTTTGTGTTCAACGACCAGACCAAGACGTCACAGAACCCCACCTTGATCAATAAAGCTTTCATCTTATATTCGCAATATCCAGATTACAAATCTTAGTTTCTTGCTTGTTCTTTGTTTGCTTGCAGGAGATAGACAAAGAGGAAGGCACGTCTTATGGAAAGACGTCAGCGAACTCCTGCAAAATGTTAGTGACCGCAGGAGGCAAAGAGGAAGGCACGTCCTCGAATGAAAATAACGCCTCTTTGCACACAAAAGCATAGCAAACAGAATTGCTGAAATCTAGATCATCAATATCAGATTTGGTGGCAAGTAAGCATGCACTTTTCAATTTAATTTCAGAAGCAACACTAGATGGTTTATTATTAGGCTTCATTTGTTGCTCAAATTCTTTTGCCACAATCTGATTTTCACTCTTATTTTTCTCCTGTTTTGCTTTACTAGCTCTATTAATATCATCTTTCAAAATAGAATCAGGAGTCATAGGAAGCAAAGTAATATGTTTATCCTTATGAACAAGAGTATACTGATTGTTTCTACCATGGTGTACAGAATTTTTATCAAATTGCCATGGTCTACCAAGTAATAATGAACATGCTTGCGTGGGTACCACATCATAATCAACATAATCAGCATATGTAGAGATACTAAAATGCACACGAACAGTACGTGTTACCTTAACCTTGCCGCTGTTGTTGAACCATTGGATATAGTAAGGATGTGGATGTGGTCTTGTGGTGAGAGATAGCTTCTCCACCATCTCCATGCTAGCCAAGTTGTTGCAGCTCCCTCCATCTATGATGACGCGAACAGAACGTTCCTTCACAACTCCCTTTGTATGGAACAAATTATGCCTCTGATTTTGCTCAGCTTGTGTGACCTGCACACTCAAAACACGTTGAGCAACTAAACATTCATACCTGTCAGCGTCTTCAGGAGCCATGTATTGCGTCTCATGATCAGAATCATCTCCACCGTGTTCTTCACTTGTAATAAGAGCCAAAGTCTCCTCATCATAGTCACTGGCGGACTCATACCCACCATCCTCAGTAGCAATCATAACACGTGGAGATTGGCATTCTCTCGCATAATGACCTCTTCCCTTACAACGACGACAAATAATATCATGTGTGTGCCCTGTTGATGCCATAGATGAAGAGGAGCTCTGGGCAGGCCCAGAAGGTGTACTCTTGGCAGATGGTGGTGGTGGTGCCTGTTTTCTTGTATCTCGGTTGGAATTGGCGGCTGAAGTCAGTAGTGCCGCAGTAGGACGTGTGGGAGTAGAGGAGGCACGCGGTGTCCATGATGAAGATCGACCTGCAGAAAAATTAGTTCGCGCCAATGCCTGTCGATCCTGCACTTCACGTTCAGCTTTACAAGCAAGATGGAATAAACGAGTGATATTATTATACTCCTTATACTCTAGAATGGTCTGAATCTCTCTATTTAATCCACCCATGAAACGTGCAAGCATAGCTTCATTCTCCTCAACAATACCACATCTAATCATGCCAGTTTGTAATTCCTGATAATATTCTTCTACAGAATTTTTTCCTTGTCTTAAGCGCTGCAATTTTTGAAGTAATTCACGTTGATAATATGGTGGAACCCAACGAGTACGCATAGCAGTTTTCAAAGCAGCCCACGTGATAGAGGCGAGGGTGTCCCGATCTTTCGATGAGATGATAGCTATCGTTTTTGGTGGAGTAGACTTTGACGATCCGACTACGAACGTGCGAGGACGTCGCGCCTTAGCAATCGCTAAACCAACTCCGAGAGGTTATTGACCACCCCGGAGCACAATCAACCTGACCACGAGGGTCTATCTCCTGCAAGCAAACGAAGAACAAGCAAGAAACTAAGATTTGCAATCTGGATATTGCGAATATAAGATGAAAGCTTTATTGATCAAGGTGGGGTTCTGTGACGTCTTGGTCTGGTCGTTGAACACAAACGAAGTACGCGAAGTTGCAGCTATGGCGAACTTTTAATCTAAACAAAACCCAAGTCTAAACGGTGCCCTAAGGGCTGTATATATGGAGGAAGAGGAGGGGATTTCGTGGCCCTTGAAGGAGGGGTCCGAAACCAACCCTATCTCTTGTTTCCCCACACATACGGACTCTAAAAACAGCCTATACTCAAGTATTTCGAAATTACATGGGCCTGGCCCAATAATAAGGTGACGCAGCACCTATAATAGCCTCTGGACGAAATTTATGAAGTGACATCTTGTATATTTCGTCCAAGGCTTCCTGCACTCATTATGGTGGCTTCAAAGTCCTGAAATCATACTTGCAACTCCGTTCTTGTTCCCCTTGTGCATGCCATCATCTCCATGCTTGAACTTGCTCCAAGGTTCCTCTTTCTTGTCCAAGCTAGGCCCTTCATTTGTAAGCAAAACAAATGTATCCAATTTAGGCAGCATCATATTCTCATGAACTTTAGAATCATTACCAAGAAACGAAAGTATCTGATATTTTAATTGACGTGCGCGAGCTCTAGTAATTGGTCCAGTATGTATAGAAGCAGGGGCTGTGGGTGTAACAATGGTATTGATGTCCTCATCACTAAGGGATTCGCGTATATAACCTTTGTCGAGCAACTCCTGTACTTGACGCATAATCTCCTTCGTCTCCTCTGGATTGGTACGGTATGGCGCACGGTTTGGCAACGAAGCACCGGGAATTAAGTCAATCTGATGCTCAATCCCGCGAATAGGTGGTAATCCCGGTGGCACGTCTTGTGGAAAGACGTCAGCGAACTCCTGCAAAATGTTAGTGACCGCAGGAGGCAAAGAGGAAGGCACGTCCTCGAATGAAAATAACGCCTCTTTGCACACAAAAGCATAGCAAACAGAATTGCTGAAATCTAGATCATCAATATCAGATTTGGTGGCAAGTAAGCATGCACTTTTCAATTTAATTTCAGAAGCAACACTAGATGGTTTATTATTAGGCTTCATTTGTTGCTCAAATTCTTTTGCCACAATCTGATTTTCACTCTTATTTTTCTCCTGTTTTGATTTACTAGCTCTATTAATATCATCTTTCAAAATAGAATCAGGAGTCATAGGAAGCAAAGTAATATGTTTATCCTTATGAACAAGAGTATACTGATTGTTTCTACCATGGTGTACAGAATTTTTATCAAATTGCCATGGTCTACCAAGTAATAATGAACATGCTTGCATGGGTACCACATCACAATCAACATAATCAGCATATGTAGAGATACTAAAATGCACACGAACAGTACGTGTTACCTTAACCTTGCCGCTGTTGTTGAACCATTGGATATAGTAAGGATGTGGATGTGGTCTTGTGGTGAGAGATAGCTTCTCCACCATCTCCATGCTAGCCAAGTCGTTGCAGCTCCCTCCATCTATGATGACGCGAACAGAACGTTCCTTCACAACTCCCTTTGTATGGAACAAATTATGCCTCTGATTTTGCTCAGCTTGTGTGACCTGCACACTCAAAACACGTTGAGCAACTAAACATTCATACCTGTCAGCGTCTTCAGGAGCCATGTATTGCGTCTCATGATCAGAATCATCTCCACCGTGTTCTTCACTTGTAATAAGAGCCAAAGTCTCCTCATCATAATCACTAGCGGACTCATACCCACCATCCTCAGTAGCAATCATAACACGCGGAGATTGGCATTCTCTCGCATAATGACCTCTTCCCTTACAACGACGACAAATAATATCATGTGTGTGCCCTGTTGATGCCATAGATGAAGAAGAGCTCTGGGCAGGCCCAGAAGGTGTACTCTTGGCAGATGGTGGTGGTGGTGCCTGTTTTGTTGTATCTCGATTGGAATTGGCGGCTGAAGTCAGTGGTGCTGCAGTAGGACGTGTGGGAGTAGAGGAGGCACGCGGTGTCCATGATGAAGATCGACCTGCAGAAAAATTAGTTCGCGCCAATGCCTGTCGATCCTGCACTTCACGTTCAGCTTTACAAGCAAGATGGAATAAACGAGTCATATTATTATACTCCTTATACTCTAGAATGGTCTGAATCTCTCTATTTAATCCACCCATGAAACGTGCAAGCATAGCTTCATTCTCCTCAACAATACCACATCTAATCATGCCAGTTTGTAATTCCTGATAATATTCTTCTACAGAATTTTTTCCTTGTCTTAAGCGCTGCAATTTTTGAAGTAATTCACGTTGATAATATGGTGGAACCCAACGAGTACGCATAGCAGTTTTCAAAGCAGCCCACGTAGCTGGAATAGGATATAATCTACAATGTTCAGACCACCATACACATGCAAAACTAGTGAAAGCACAAACAGCAGCAGCAACACGTCGTTCCTCGGGATATTGTAAACATGTAAAACGTTGTTCAGTTTCTAACTCCCAAGTAAGATATATATCAGGAACATATCTACCCTCGAATGGTGGAATATTCAATTTTAATTTAGGAAGATGGTCATGATCTCGTACCTGAAGTGGTGGTGCAGGCCTACCACTGCGATTATTTGCATGTGGACGACCTGGTGCTGGTGGTTGCACGTAGTTATGATTTTGATCAACCTCATCCTCATAATCGCCCGCGTAATCATCCTCCTCCTCGGCACCAGCAGCAGCAGGAGCAGGAGCCAAAGAAGCATCAACAGTAGGTATAGCAGCACCAGAAGTTTGGCCATCCTCAAGAGGAACACGCTTCGCTCGTCCGAACTGATTTGGAAGGGGGCGTTGTTGTTGTCGTTGCAGAGGTGCGACAGGTGCAGCCGGTGGTGGTTGGGGAAGACGCGTGAGCAATTCATTAAACTTGTTATCCAGCTTTGTCTCGAACGACTTCTCCATGCCATCTATCTTCTCCATGGCCTCTTCAAATCTGTTTAGCACATCTCCCACCTGGCCACTCATCATTTGCTGAAATTTATCATGCAACTCCTTGTTCGTCAACTTATCTTATTAAAATCAGGAAGTTGGAGTAAAGGAGCATGTGTCAACTTATCTTTCAATACCGTGAAGGCTTCTTCCTGTGAGGTACCCCAAACAAAAGGCACATCCTTCTTTGTAAGCTCATTGAGAGGTGCAGCAATGGTGCTGAAATCTCTCACAAAACGCCTATAGAAACCAGCGAGTCCAAGAAAACTCCTCACTTGAGTGACCGTTTTGGGCTGTGGCCAACTCTCAATAGCTTCAATCTTGGCTTTATCAACTTCAATTCCCTGTGGAGTAACAACATAGCCAAGAAAAGATACTCGGTCGGTGCAAAAGGTGCACTTCCCAAGGTTACCAAACAAACGTGCATCACGTAAAGCAATAAAAACAGCACGTAAATGTTCCAAATGTTCCTCCAAAGATCTGCTATAAATCAGTATATCATCAAAATAGACTACCACAAATCGTCCAATGAAAGCACGTAAAACTTGGTTCATTAATCTCATGAAAGTACTAGGTGCATTAGTTAACCCAAAAGGCATGACTAACCACTCATATAATCCAAACTTTGTTTTAAATGATGTTTTCCATTCATCCCCCAATTTCATACGAATTTGATGGTATCCACTACGCAAATCAACTTTGGAGAATATTGTAGAGCCACTCAATTCATCAAGCATATCATCTAGTCTAGGAATAGGATGACGATAACGAATAGTAATATTATTAATGCCTCTACAATCAACACACATACGCGATATACCATCCTTTTTCGGCACTAGAATAATAGGAACAGCACAAGGACTAAGGGATTCGCGTATATAACCTTTGTCGAGCAACTCCTGTACTTGACGCATAATCTCCTTCGTCTCCTCTGGATTGGTACGGTATGGCGCACGGTTTGGCAACGAAGCACCGGGAATTAAGTCAATCTGATGCTCAATCCCGCGAATAGGTGGTAATCCCGGTGGCACGTCTTGTGGAAAGACGTCAGCGAACTCCTGCAAAATGTTAGTGACCGCAGGAGGCAAAGAGGAAGGCACGGCCTCGAATGAAAATAACGCCTCTTTGCACACAAAAGCATAGCAAACAGAATTGCTGAAATCTAGATCATCAATATCAGATTTGGTGGCAAGTAAGCATGCACTTTTCAATTTAATTTCAGAAGCAACACTAGATGGTTTATTATTAGGCTTCATTTGTTGCTCAAATTCTTTTGCCACAATCTGATTTTCACTCTTATTTTTCTCCTGTTTTGCTTTACTAGCTCTATTAATATCATCTTTCAAAATAGAATCAGGAGTCATAGGAAGCAAAGTAATATGTTTATCCTTATGAACAAGAGTATACTGATTGTTTCTACCATGGTGTACAGAATTTTTATCAAATTGCCATGGTCTACCAAGTAATAATGAACATGCTTGCATGGGTACCACATCACAATCAACATAATCAGCATATGTAGAGATACTAAAATGAACACGAACAGTACGTGTTACCTTAACCTTGCCGCTGTTGTTGAACCATTGGATATAGTAAGGATGTGGATGTGGTCTTGTGGTGAGAGATAGCTTCTCCACCATCTCCATGCTAGCCAAGTTGTTGCAGCTCCCTCCATCTATGATGACGCGAACAGAACGTTCCTTCACAACTCCCTTTGTATGGAACAAATTATGCCTCTGATTTTGCTCAGCTTTTGTGACCTGCACACTCAAAACACGTTGAGCAACTAAACATTCATACCTGTCAGCGTCTTCAGGAGCCATGTATTGCGTCTCTTGTTCAGAATCATCTCCACCGTGTTCTTCACGTGTAATGAGAGCCAAAGTCTCCTCATCATAGTCACTAGCGGACTCATACCCACCATCCTCGGTAGCAATCATCACACGCTGAGATTTGCATTCTCTCGCATAATGACCTCTTCCCTTACAACGACGACAAATAATATCACTTGTATGCCCTGTTGATGCCATGGAAGAAGAAGAACTCTGTGCAGGCCCGGTAGGTGTGCTCTTGGCAGATAGTGGTGGTTGTGCCTGCTTCCTTGTATCACGGCTGGAGGTGGCATCTGATGGAGGTGTCGGTGCAATAGAATGTGTGGAAGTAGAGGATGCACGCGGTGTCCACGATGAAGGTCGACCTGCAGAAAAGTTAGTCCGCGCCAATGCCTGTCGATCCTGCACTTCACGTTCAGCTTTACAAGCAAGATGGAATAAACGAGTGATATTATTATACTCCTTATACTCTAGAATGGTCTGAATCTCTCTATTTAATCCACCC
The DNA here is from genome assembly GCA_011799875.1 of Thinopyrum elongatum. NCBI lineage: Eukaryota > Viridiplantae > Streptophyta > Magnoliopsida > Poales > Poaceae > Thinopyrum > Thinopyrum elongatum. Next base: position 41,596 of record JAAAXO010000642.1, on the reverse strand, counting down.
ATAAAACATGCAAGCATAGCTTCATTCTCCTCAACAATACCACATCTAATCATGCCAGTTTGTAATTCCTGATAATATTCTTCTACAGAATTTTTTCCTTGTCTTAAGCGCTGCAATTTTTGAAGTAATTCATGTTGATAATATGGTGGAACCCAACGAGTACGCATAGCAGTTTTCAAAGCAGCCCAAGTAGTTGGAATAGGATATAATCTACAATGTTCAGACCACCATACACATGCAAAACTAGTAAAAGCACAAACAGCAGCAGCAACACGTCTCTCCTCGGGATATTGTAAACATGTAAAACGTTGTTCAGTTTCTAACTCCCAAGTAAGATATATATCAGGAACATATTGTTGGAAATATGCCCTAGAGGCAATAATAAAATGGTTATTATTATATTTCCTTGTTCATGATAATTGTCTGTTATTCATGCTATAATTGTGTTATCCGGAAATCGTAATACATGTGTGAATACATAGACCACAACATGTCCCTAGCAAGCCTCTAGTTGACTAGCTCGTTGATCAATAGATGGTTACAGTTTCCTGACCATGGACATTGGATGTCATTGATAACGGGATCACATCATTAGGAGAATGATGTGATGGACAAGACCCAATCCTAAGCCTAGCACTAGATCGTGTAGTTCGTTTGCTAAAGCTTTTCCAATGTCAAGTAACTTTTCCTTAGACCATGAGGTTGTGCAACTCCCGGATACCGTAGGAGTGCTTTGGGTGTACCAAACGTCACAACGTAACTGGGTGGCTATAAAGGTGCACTACGGGTATCTCCGAAAGTGTCTGTTGGGTTGGCACGAATCGAGACTGGGATTTGTCACTCCGTGTGACGGAGAGGTACCTCTGGGCCCACTCGGTAGGACATCATCATAATGAGCTCAATGTGATCAAGGAGTTGTTCACAGGATGATGTGTTACGGAAACGAGTAAAGAGACTTGCCGGTAACGAGATTGAACAAGGTATCGAGATACCGACGATCGAATCTCGGGCAAGTATCGTACCGATAGACAAAGGGAATTGCGTACGGGATTGATTGAATCCTCGACATCGTGGTTCATCCGATGAGATCATCGAGGAGCATGTGGGAGCCAACATGGGTATCTAGATCCCGCTGTTGGTTATTGACCGGAGAGTCGTCTCGGTCATGTCTGCGTGTCTCCCGAACCCGTAGGGTCTACACACTTAAGGTTCGGTAACGCTAGGGTTGTAGAGATATTAGTATGCGGCAACCCGAAAGTTGTTCGGAGTCCCGGATGAGATCCCGGACGTCACGAGGAGTTCCGGAATGGTCCAGAGGTAAAGAATTGTATATAGGAAGTCCAGTTTCGGCCACCGGGAAGGTTTCGGGGGTAATCGGTATTGTACCGGGACCACCGGAAGGGTCCCGGGGGTCCACCGGGTGGGGCCACCTATCCCGGAGGGCCCCATGGGCTGAAGTGGGAAGGGAACCAGCCCCTGGTGGGCTGGTGCGCCCCCCTATGGGCCTCCCCTGCGCCTAGGGTTGGGAACCCTAGGGGTGGGGGGCGCCTCCACCTGGCTTGGGGGGCAAGCCACCCCCTTGGCCGCCGCCCCTCCCCTCAGATTGGATCTGAGGGGGCCGGCCCCCTCTCCCCTTCCCCCTATAAATAGTGGAGGGGTGGGAGGGAGGACACACCCCAGCCCCTGGCGCCTCCCTCTCCTCCCGTGACACCTCTCCCTCTCGTTGGTGCTTGGTGAAGCCCTGCCGAGATCCCGCTGCTTCCACCACCACGCCGTCGTGCTGCTGGATCCTCATCAACCTCTCCTTCCCCCTTGCTAGATCAAGAAGGAGGAGACGTCTCTCCCAACCGTACGTGTGTTGAACACGGAGGTGCCGTCCGTTCGGCGCTCGGTCATCGGTGATTTGGCTCACGACGAGTACGACTCCATCAACCCCGTTCTCTTGAACGCTTCCGCTCGCGATCTACAAAGGTATGTAGATGCACTCCCCTCTCTCTCGTTGCTAGATGACTCCATAGATTGATCTTGGTGATGCGTAGAAAATTTTAAAATTCTGCTACGATCCCCAACAGTGCGAGGACGTCGCGCCTTAGCAATCGCTAAACCAACTCCTAGAGGTTATTGACCACGCCGGAGCACAATCAACCTGACCACGAGGGTCTATCTCCTGCAAGCAAACGAAGAACAAGCAAGAAACTAAGATTTGCAATCTGGATATTGCCAATATAAGATGAAAGCTTTATTGATCAAGGTGGGGTTCTGTGACGTCTTGGTCTGGTCGTTGAACACAAACGAAGTACGCGAAGTTGCAGCTATGGCGAACTTTTAATCTAAACAAAACCCAAAGTCTAAACGGTGCCCTAAGGGCTGTATATATGGAGGAAGAGGGGGGGATTTCGTGGCCCTTGAAGGAGGGGTCCGAAACCAACCCTATCTCTTGTTTCCCCACACATACGGACTCTAAAAATAGCCTATACTCAAGTATTTCGAAATTACATGGGCCTGGCCCAATAATAAGGTGACGCAGCACCTATAATAGCCTCTGGACGAAATTTATGAAGTGGCATCTTGTATATTTCGTCCAAGGCTTCCTGCACTCCTTATGGTGGCTTCAAAGTCCTGAAATCATCACTTGTAACTCCGTTCTTGTTCCCCTTGCGCATGCCATCATCTCCATGCTTGAACTTGCTCCAAGGTTCATCTTTCTTGTCCAAGCTAGGCCCTTCATTTGTAAGCAAAACAAATGTATCCAATTTAGGCAGCATCATATTCTCATGAACATTAGAATCATTACCAAGAAACGAAAGTACCTGATAATTAAATTGGCGTGCGCGAGCTCTAGTAATTGGTCCAGTATGTATAGCAGCAGGGGCTGTGGGTGTAACAATGGTATTGATGTCCTCATCATCCTCCCCTTCTTGAAATGAAGTCGTCCTCGACGGAAGCTCATCTTCCTCACCCAAATAAGGCTTCAAATCTGCAATGTTAAAAGTGGGACTAACCCCAAAATCTGCAGGCAGCTCAAGTTTATATGCGTTATCATTTATTTTCTCTAACACCTTAAAAGAACCATCAGCACGTGGCATTAGCTTTGATTTGCGCAAATCAGGAAATCTATCCTTACGCAAATGTAACCAAACAAGATCTCCAGGTGCAAACACAACATGTTTTCTACCCTTATCTCCAGCAAGTTTATATTTAGCATTCATACGCTCAATGTTCTCCTTAGTTAACTCATGCATTTTTAAGATCAATTCAGCACGTTGTTTAGCATCAAAATTAACCTTCTCCGAAGATGGAAGAGGCAACAAATCAATTGGTGCACGAGGAAGGAAACCATACACAATTTCAAAAGGACACATCTTAGTAGTAGAATGCAATGAACGATTATAAGCAAATTCAATATGAGGCAAGCATTCTTCCCACATTTTCTTGTTATTCTTCAAAACAGCCCTAAGCATAGTAGACAATGTTCTATTGACTACTTCAGTTTGTCCATCAGTTTGGGGGTGACATGTAGTACTAAACAACAGTTTAGTCCCCAACTTAGCCCATAAACATCTCCAAAAGTGGCTAAGAAATTTAGTATCACGATCTGAAACAATAGTATTTGGCACACCATGCAAGCGTATAATTTCACGAAAGAACAAATCAGCAACATTAACAGCATCATCGCTTTTATGACATGGTATAAAGTGTGCCATTTTCGAGAACCTATCCACGACAACAAATATGCTATCCCTCCCCTTCTTTGTTCGAGGTAAACCTAAAACAAAGTCCATAGATATATCCTCCCAAGGAACACTAGGTACAGGCAAAGGCATATATAAACCATGAGGATTGAGTCGTGACTTAGCTTTTTGACATGTAGTGCAGCGAGCAACAAAACGCTCAACATCCCGTCTCATCTTTGGCCAAAAGAAATGTGTAGCAAGTATATCGTCCGTCTTCTTCACGCCAAAGTGTCCCATTAATCCTCCTCCATGCGCCTCCTGCAACAACAAAAGACGAACGGAGCTAGCTGGAATGCATAGCTTGTTAGCACGAAACACAAATCCATCGTTAACGACGAACTTGTTCCATGTTCTCCCTTCCTTACAATTCTGCAATACATCTTTAAATTCAGCATCATGCACATATTGATCTTTGATGGTCTCCAAACCAAATATTTTAAAGTCAAGTTGTGAAAGCATAGTATAACGACGAGAGAATGCATCAGCAATAACATTTTCTTTACCCTTCTTGTGTTTAATGACATAAGGGAAAGTCTCAATAAATTCAACCCATTTAGCATGTCTACGGTTCAGTTTTGCTTGACTTTTAATGTGTTTCAAAGATTCATGATCAGAATGTATAACAAATTCTTTGGGCCATAAATAATGTTGCCATGTTTCTAAGGTCCGAACAAGAGCATATAATTCTTTATCATAAGTAGAATAGTTCAGACTAGGCCCACTCAATTTTTCAGAAAAGTATGCAACAGGTTTGCCTTCTTGTAATAAAACACCTCCTAATCCAATTCCACTAGCATCACATTCAAGCTCAAAAGTCTTATTAAAATCAGGAAGTTGGAGTAAAGGAGCATGTGTCAACTTATCTTTCAATACCGTGAAGGCTTCTTCCTGTGAGGTACCCCAAACAAAAGGCACATCCTTCTTTGTAAGCTCATTGAGAGGTGCAGCAATGGTGCTGAAATCTCTCACAAAACGCCTATAGAAACCAGCGAGTCCAAGAAAACTCCTCACTTGAGTGACTGTTTTGGGCTGTGGCCAACTCTCAATAGCTTCAATCTTGGCTTTATCAACTTCAATTCCCTGTGGAGTAACAACATAGCCAAGAAAAGATACTCGGTCGGTGCAAAAGGTGCACTTCCCAAGGTTACCAAACAAACGTGCATCACGTAAAGCAATAAAAACAGCACGTAAATGTTCCAAATGTTCCTCCAAAGATCTGCTATAAATCAGTATATCATCAAAATAGACTACCACAAATCGTCCAATGAAAGCACGTAAAACTTCGTTCATTAATCTCATGAAACTGGAACTATTTTTCTTCTATGGGTAGCACGAAAATTGGGGAATCCGACTTGTTCACGACTCGTAGTATCGCGTGATCTGGAACTCTAAAATAAAGGAATAAATACTGGACTCGGACTAGGACTGGTGGCAGAGATGAATCTGGTGGAACTCGGACTGGTGATGGTATATGACGGTAGTATATGTGGGCTCGGATTGGTGGTGGTATATGGACTCGGATCGGTGGTGGTATATGGACTCGGATCGGTGGTGGTATATGGACTCAGAGAAATAGCAGATAAGCTGTGGTGGTATATGGTAGGGGCGATGATGATGGTGCGGCGGCGGCGTGACAACTTGTGAACAGAACTCGAAACTCTAAAGAACTAGACGCTAAGACCAGCAACTTGACACGACGATGCAACCGCAAATTCAACAAAGCAAAAACCCTAAAAAGATTATGCAAAGGCTCAGATTGGTTCGGATATGATGAACTAACCCTAAATTTTGTTTTTGGCTTTTTCCTGGACTGTAGGTATGAAGAACAGACTCGATCTAAACTACGAAAAACTGTAAATCTCACCGAGCAACCTGGGAATCTGATACCACTTGATAGAGGCGAGGGTGTCCCGATCTTTCGATGAGATGATAGCTATCGTTTTTGGTGGAGTAGACTTTGACGATCCGACTACGAACGTGCGAGGACGTCGCGCCTTAGCAATCACTAAACCAACTCCGAGAGGTTATTGACCACGCCGGAGCACAATCAACCTGACCACGAGGGTCTATCTCCTGCAAGCAAACGAAGAACAAGCAAGAAACTAAGATTTGCAATCTGGATATTGCGAATATAAGATGAAAGCTTTATTGATCAAGGTGGGGTTCTGTGACGTCTTGGTCTGGTCGTTGAACACAAACGAAGTACGCGAAGTTGCAACTATGGCGAACTTTTAATCTAAACAAAACCCAAAGTCTAAACGGTGCCCTAAGGGCTGTATATATGGAGGAAGAGGAGGGGATTTCGTGGCCCTTGAAGGAGGGGTCCGAAACCAACCCTATCTCTTGTTTCCCCACACATACGGACTCTAAAAACAGCCTATACTCAAGTATTTCGAAATTACATGGGCCTGGCCCAATAATATGGTGACGCAGCACCTATAATAGCCTCTGGACGAAATTTATGAAGTGACATCTTGTATATTTCGTCCAAGGCTTCCTGCACTCATTATGGTGGCTTCAAAGTCCTGAAATCATCACTTGTAACTCCGTTCTTGTTCCCCTTGTGCATGCCATCATCTCCATGCTTGAACTTGCTCCAAGGTTCCTCTTTCTTGTCCAAGCTAGGGCCTTCATTTGTAAGCAAAACAAATGCATCCAATTTAGGCAGCATCATATTCTCATGAACTTTAGAATCATTACCAAGAAACGAAAGTACCTGATAATTTAATTGGCGTGCGCGAGCTCTAGTAATTGGTCCAGTATGTATAGAAGCAGGGGCTGTGGGTGTAACAATGGTATTGATGTCCTCATCAAACTCTAAAATAAAGGAATAAATACTGGACTCGGACTAGGACTGGTGGCAGAGATGAATCTGGTGGAACTCGGACTGGTGATGGTATATGACGGTAGTATATGTGGGCTCGGATTGGTGGTGGTATATGGACTCGGATCGGTGGTGGTATATGGACTCGGATCGGTGGTGGTATATGGACTCAGAGAAATAGCAGATAAGCTGGGGTGGTATATGGTAGGGGCGATGATGATGGTGCGGCGGCGGCGTGACAACTTGTGAACAGAACTCGAAACTCTAAAGAACTAGACGCTAAGACCAGCAACTTGACACGACGATGCAACCGCAAATTCAACAAAGCAAAAACCCTAAAAAGATTATGCAAAGGCTCAGATTGGTTCGGATATGATGAACTAACCCTAATTTTTTTGTGGCTTTTTTTTTGGACAATACGTAAGAAAATAAATCTAATCTAGGGAAAACTGGAAATTCTCACCGAGCAACCTGAAAACTGATACCACTTGATAGAGGCGAGGGTGTCCCGATCTTTCGATGAGATGGTAACTATCGATTTGGTGGAGCCGACTTTGACGATCCGACTACAAACGTGCACGACATTGCGCCTTAGCAATCGCTAAACCAATCTCCTGAGGTTACTGACGATGCTGGAAGCACGATCAACCTGACCACGAAGGTCTATTCCTGCACGCAATCGAAGAACAAGCAAGAATATGATAATGCAATCTGAATATTGCGAATATAGATGAAGTATTGATAATGGTGGGGATCCGAAAGCGGTCTTGGTCTGGTCGTTGGACACAAACGAAGTACACGAAGTTGCAATGGCTAACTTTTAACTAAACAAATCCCAAAGTCTAAACGGTGCCCTAAGGGCTGTATATATGGAGGAAGAGGAGGGAATTTCGTGGCCCTTGAAGGAGGGGTCCGAAACCAACCCTATCTCTTGTTTCCCCACACATACGGACTCTAAAAACAGCCTATACTCAAGTATTTCGAAATTACATGGGCCTGGCCCAATAATATGGTGACGCAGCACCTATAATAGCCTCTGGACGAAATTTATGAAGTGACATCTTGTATATTTCGTCCAAGGCTTCCTGCACTCATTATGGTGGCTTCAAAGTCCTGAAATCATCACTTGTAACTCCGTTCTTGCTCCCCTTGTGCATGCCATCATCTCCATGCTTGAACTTGCTCCAAGGTTCCTCTTTCTTGTCCAAGCTAGGCCCTTCATTTGTAAGCAAAACAAATGTATCCAATTTAGACAGCATCATATTCTCATGAACTTTAGAATCATTACCAAGAAACGAAAGTACCTGATATTTTAATTGGCGTGCGCGAGCTCTAGTAATTGGTCCAGTATGTATAGAAGCAGGGGCTGTGGGTGTAACAATGGTATTGATGTCCTCAGCATCCTCCCCTTCTTGAAATGAAGTCGTCCTCGACGGAAGCTCATCTTCCTCACCCAAATAAGGCTTCAGATCTGCAATGTTAAAAGTGGGACTAACCCCAAAATCTGCAGGCAGCTCAAGTTTATATGCATTATCATTTATTTTCTCTAACACCTTAAAAGGACCATCAGCACGTGGCATTAGCTTTGATTTGCGCAAATCAGGAAATCTATCCTTACGCAAATGTAACCAAACAAGATCTCCAGGTGCAAACACAACATGTTTTCTACCCTTATCTCCAGCAAGTTTATATTTAGCATTCATACGCTCAATGTTCTCCTTAGTTAACTCATGCATTTTTAAGATCAATTCAGCACGTTGTTTAGCATCAAAATTAACCTTCTCCGAAGATGGAAGAGGCAACAAATCAATTGGTGCACGAGGAAGGAAACCATACACAATTTCAAAAGGACACATCTTAGTAGTAGAATGCAATGAACGATTATAAGCAAATTCAATATGAGGCAAGCATTCTTCCCACATTTTCTTGTTATTCTTCAAAACAGCCCTAGGCATAGTAGACAATGTTCTATTGACTACTTCAGTTTGTCCATCAGTTTGGGGGTGACATGTAGTACTAAAAAGCAGTTTAGTCCCCAACTTAGCCCATAAACATCTCCAAAAGTGGCTAAGAAATTTAGTATCACGATCTGAAACAATAGTATTTGGCACACCATGCAAGCGTATAATTTCACGAAAGAACAAATCAGCAACATTAACAGCATCATCGCTTTTATGACATGGTATAAAGTGTGCCATTTTCGAGAACCTATCCACGACAACAAATATGCTATCCCTCCCCTTCTTTGTTCGAGGTAAACCTAAAACAAAGTCCATAGATATATCCTCCCAAGGAACACTATGATGAGGACATCAATACCATTGTTACACCCACAGCCCCTGCTTCTATACATACTGGACCAATTACTAGAGCTCGCGCACGCCAATTAAAATATCATGTACTTTCGTTTCTTGGTAATGATTCTAAAGTTCATGAGAATATGATGCTGCCTAAATTGGATACATTTGTTTTGCTTACAAATGAAGGGCCTAGCTTGGACAAGAAAGAGGAACCTTGGAGCAAGTTCAAGCATGGAGATGATGGCATGCACAAGGGGAACAAGAACGGAGTTACAAGTGATGATTTCAGGACTTTGAAGCCTCCATAATGAGTGCAGGAAGCCTTGGACGAAATATACAAGATGTCACTTCGTAAATTTCGTCCAGAGGCTATTATAGGTGCTGCGTCACCTTATTATTGGGCCAGGCCCATGTAACTTTGAAATACTTGAGTATAGGCTGTTTTTAGAGTCCGTATGTGTGGGGAAACAAGAGATAGGGTTGGTTTCGGACCCCTCCTTCAAGGGCCACGAAATCCCCTCCTCTTCCTCCATATATACAGCCCTTAGGGCACCGTTTAGACTTTGGGTTTTGTTTAGATTAAAAGTTCGCCATAGCTGCAACTTCGCGTACTTCGTTTGTGTTCAACGACCAGACCAAGACGTCACAGAACCCCACCTTGATCAATAAAGCTTTCATCTTATAATCGCAATATCCAGATTGCAAATCTTAGTTTCTTGCTTGTTCTTCGTTTGCTTGCAGGAGATAGACCCTCGTGGTCAGGTTGATTGTGCTCCGGCGTGGTCAATAACCTCTCGGAGTTGGTTTAGCAATTGCTAAGGCGCGACGTCCTCGCACGTTCGTAGTCGGATCATCAAAGTCTACTCCACCAAAAACGATAGCTATCATCTCATCGAAAGATCGGGACACCCTCGCCTCTATCATAAGGGAAGAGGTCATTATGCGAGAGAATGCCAATCTCCGCGTGTTATGATTGCTACTGAGGATGGTGGGTATGAGTCCGCTAGTGATTATGATGAGTAGACTTTGGCTCTTATTACAAGTGAAGAACACGATGGAGATTATTCTGATCATGAGACGCAATACATGGCTCCTGAAGACACTGACAGGTATGAATTTTTAGTTGCTCAATGTGTTTTGAGTGTGCAGGTCACACAAGCTGAGCAAAATCAGAGGCATAATTTGTTCCATACAAAGGGAGTTGTGAAGGAACGTTCTGTTCGCGTCATCATAGATGGAGGGAGCTGCAACAACTTGGCTAGCATGGAGATGGTGGAGAAGCTATCTCTCACGCAAGACCACATCCACTTCCTTACTATATCCAATGGTTCAACAACAGCGGCAAGGTTAAGGTAACACGTACTGTTCGTGTGCATTTTAGTATCTCTACATATGCTGATTATGTTGATTGTGATGTGGTACCCATGCAAGCATGTTCATTATTACTTGGTAGACCATGGCAATTTGATAAAAATTCTGTACACCATGGTAGAAACAATCAGTAAACTCTTGTTCATAAGGATAAACATATTACTTTGCTTCCTATGACTCCTGATTCTATTTTGAAAGATGATATTAATAGAGCTAGTAAAGCAAAGCAGGAGAAAAATAAGAGTGAAAATCAGATTGTGGCAAAAAAATTTGAGCAACAAATGAAGCCTAATATTAAACCATCTAGTGTTGCTTCTGAAATTAAATTGAAAAGTGCATGCTTACTTGCCACCAAATCTGATATTGATGATCTAGATTTCAGCAATTCTGTTTGCTATGCTTTTGTGTGCAAAGAGGCGTTATTTTCATTCGAGGGCGTGCCTTCCTCTTTGCCTCCTGCGGTCACTAACATTTTGCAGGAGTTCGCTGACGTCTTTCCACAAGACGTGCCACCGGGATTACCACCTATTCGCGGGATTGAGCATCAGATTGACTTAATTCCCGGTGCTTCGTTGCCAAACCGTGCGCCATACCGTACCAATCCAGAGGAGACGAAGGAGATTATGCGTCAAGTACAGGAGTTGCTCGACAAAGGTTATATACGCGAATCCCTTAGTCCTTGTGCTGTTCCTATTATTCTAGTGCCGAAAAAGGATGGTATATCGCGTATGTGTGTTGATTGTAGAGGCATTAATAATATTACTATTCGTTATCGTCATCCTATTCCTAGACTAGATGATATGCTTGATGAATTGAGTGGCTCTACAATATTCTCCAAAGTTGATTTGCGTAGTGGATACCATCAAATTCGTATGAAATTGGGGGATGAATGGAAAACATCATTTAAAACAAAGTTTGGATTATATGAGTGGTTAGTCATGCCTTTTGGGTTAACTAATGCACCTAGTACTTTCATGAGATTAATGAACCAAGTTTTACGTGCTTTCATTGGACGATTTGTGGTAGTCTATTTTGATGATATACTGATTTATAGCAGATCTTTGGAGGAACATTTGGAACATTTACGTGCTGTTTTTATTGCTTTACGTGATGCACGTTTGTTTGGTAACCTTGGGAAGTGCACCTTTTGCACCGACCGAGTATCTTTTCTTGGCTATGTTGTTACTCCACAGGGAATTGAAGTTGATAAAGCCAAGATTGAAGCTATTGAGAGTTGGCCACAGCCCAAAACGGTCACTCAAGTGAGGAGTTTTCTTGGACTCGCTGGTTTCTATAGGCGTTTTGTGAGAGATTTCAGCACCATTGCTGCACCTCTCAATGAGCTTACAAAGAAGGATGTGCCTTTTGTTTGGGGTACCTCACAGGAAGAAGCCTTCACGGTATTGAAAGATAAGTTGACACATGCTCCTTTACTCCAACTTCCTGATTTTAATAAGACTTTTGAGCTTGAATGTGATGCTAGTGGAATTGGATTAGGATGTGTTTTATTACAAGATGGCAAACCTGTTGCATACTTTTCTGAAAAATTGAGTGGGCCTAGTCTGAACTATTCTACTTATGATAAAGAATTATATGCTCTTGTTCGGACCTTAGAAACATGGCAACATTATTTATGGCCCAAAGAATTTGTTATACATTCTGATCATGAATCTTTGAAACACATTAAAAGTCAAGCAAAACTGAACCGTAGACATGCTAAATGGGTTGAATTTATTGAGACTTTCCCTTATGTCATTAAACACAAGAAGGGTAAAGAAAATGTTATTGCTGATGCATTGTCTCGTCGTTATACTATGCTTTCACAACTTGACTTTAAAATATTTGGTTTGGAGACCATCAAAGATCAATATGTGCATGATGCTGAATTTAAAGATGTATTGCAGAATTGTAAGGAAGGGAGAACATGGAACAAGTTCGTCGTTAACGATGGATTTGTGTTTCGTGCTAACAAGCTATGCATTCCAGCTAGCTCCGTTCGTCTTTTGTTGTTGCAGGAGGCGCATTGAGGAGGATTAATGGGACACTTTGGCGTGAAGAAGACGGAGGATATACTTGCTACACATTTCTTTTGGCCAAAGATGAGACGGGATGTTGAGCGTTTTGTTGCTCGCTGCACTACATGTCAAAAAGCTAAGTCACGACTCAATCCTCATGGTTTATATATGCCTTTGCCTGTACCTAGTGTTCCTTGGGAGGATATATCTATGGACTTTGTTTTAGGTTTACCTCGAACAAAGAAGGGGAGGGATAGCATATTTGTTGTCGTGGATAGGTTCTCGAAAATGGCACACTTTATACCATGTCATAAAAGCGATGATGCTGTTAATGTTGCTGATTTGTTCTTTCATGAAATTATACGCTTGCATGGTGTGCCAAATACTATTGTTTCAGATCGTGATACTAAATTTCTTAGCCACTTTTGGAGATGTTTATGGGCTAAGCTGGGGACTAAACTGCTTTTTAGTACTACATGTCACCCCCAAACTGATGGACAAACTGAAGTAGTCAATAGAACATTGTCTACTATGCTTAGGGCTGTTTTGAAGAATAACAAGAAAATGTGGGAAGAATGCTTGCCTCATATTGAATTTGCTTATAATCGTTCATTGCATTCTACTACTAAGATGTGTCCTTTTAAAATTGTGTATGGTTTCCTTCCTCGTGCACCAATTGATTTGTTGCCTCTTCCATCTTCGGAGAAGGTTAATTTTGATGCTAAACAACGTGCTGAATTGATCTTAAAAATGCATGAGTTAACTAAGGAGAACATTGAGCGTATGAATGCTAAATATAAACTTGCTGGAGATAAGGGTAGAAAACATGTTGTGTTTGCACCTGGAGATCTTGTTTGGTTACATTTGCGTAAGGATAGATTTCCTGATTTGCGCAAATCAAAGCTAATGCCACGTGCTGATGGTCCTTTTAAGGTGTTAGAGAAAATAAATGATAATGCATATAAACTTGAGCTGCCTGCAGATTTTGGGGTTAGTCCCACTTTTAACATTGCAGATCTGAAGCCTTATTTGGGTGAGAAAGATGAGCTTCCGTCGAGGACGACTTCATTTCAAGAAGGGGAGGATGATGAGGACATCAATACCATTGTTACACCCACAGCCCCTGCTTCTATACATACTGGACCAATTACTAGAGCTCGCGCACGCCAATTAAAATATCAGGTACTTTCGTTTCTTGGTAATGATTCTAAAGTTCATGAGAATATGATGCTGCCTAAATTGGATACATTTGTTTTGCTTACAAATGAAGGGCCTAGCTTGGACAAGAAAGAGGAACCTTGGAGCAAGTTCAAGCATGGAGATGATGGCATGCACAAGGGGAACAAGAACAGAGTTACAAGTGATGATTTCAGGACTTTGAAGCCACCATAATGAGTGCAGGAAGCCTTGGACGAAATATACAAGATGTCACTTCATAAATTTCGTCCAAAGGCTATTATAGGTGCTGCGTCACCTTATTATTGGGCCAGGCCCATGTAATTTCGAAATACTTGAGTATAGGCTGTTTTTAGAGTCCGTATGTGTGGGGAAACAAGAGATAGGGTTGGTTTCGGACCCCTCCTTCAAGGGCCACGAAATCCCCTCCTCTTCCTCCATATATACAGCCCTTAGGGCACCGTTTAGACTTGGGTTTTGTTTAGATTAAAAGTTCGCCATAGCTGCAACTTCGCGTACTTCGTTTGTGTTCAACGACCAGACCAAGACGTCACAGAACCCCACCTTGATCAATAAAGCTTTCATCTTATATTCGCAATATCCAGATTGCAAATCTTAGTTTCTTGCTTGTTCTTCGTTTGCTTGCAGGAGATAGACCCTCGTGGTCAGGTTGATTGTGCTCCGGGGTGGTCAATAACCTCTCGGAGTTGGTTTAGCGATTGCTAAGGCGCGACGTCCTCGCACGTTCGTAGTCGGATCGTCAAAGTCTACTCCACCAAAAACGATAGCTATCATCTCATCGAAAGATCGGGACACCCTCGCCTCTATCACGTGGGCTGCTTTGAAAACTGCTATGCGTACTCGTTGGGTTCCACCATATTATCAACGTGAATTACTTCAAAAATTGCAGCGCTTAAGACAAGGAAAAAATTCTGTAGAAGAATATTATCAGGAATTACAAACTGGCATGATTAGATGTGGTATTGTTGAGGAGAATGAAGCTATGCTTGCACGTTTCATGGGTGGATTAAATAGAGAGATTCAGACCATTCTAGAGTATAAGGAGTATAATAATATCACTCGTTTATTCCATCTTGCTTGTAAAGCTGAACGTGAAGTGCAGGATCGACAGGCATTGGCGCGAACTAATTTTTCTGCAGGTCGATCTTCATCATGGACACCGCGTGCCTCCTCTACTCCCACACATCCTACTGCGGCACCACTGACTTCAGCCGCCAATTCCAATCGAGATACAAGAAAACAGGCACCACCACCACCATCTGCCAAGAGTACACCTTCAAGGCCTGCCCAGAGCTCTTCTTCATCTATGGCATCAACAGGGCACACACATGATATTATTTGTCGTCGTTGTAAGGGAAGAGGTCATTATGCGAGAGAATGCCAATCTCCGCGTGTTATGATTGCTACTGAGGATGGTGGGTATGAGTCCGCTAGTGATTATGATGAGGAGACTTTGGCTCTTATTACAAGTGAAGAACACGGTGGAGATGATTCTGATCATGAGACGCAATACATGGCTCCTGAAGACGCTGACAGGTATGAATGTTTAGTTGCTCAACGTGTTTTGAGTGTGCAGGTGACACAAGCTGAGCAAAATCAGAGGCATAATTTGTTCCATACAAAGGGAGTTGTGAAGGAACGTTCTGTTCGCGTCATCATAGATGGAGGGAGCTGCAACAACTTGGCTAGCATGGAGATGGTGGAGAAGCTATCTCTCACCACAAGACCACATCCACATCCTTACTATATCCAATGGTTCAACAACAGCGGCAAGGTTAAGGTAACACGTACTGTTCGTGTGCATTTTAGTATCTCTACATATGCTGATTATGTTGATTGTGATGTGGTACCCATGCAAGCATGTTCATTATTACTTGGTAGACCATGGCAATTTGATAAAAATTCTGTACACCATGGTAGAAACAATCAGTATACTCTTGTTCATAAGGATAAACATATTACTTTGCTTCCTATGACCCCTGATTCTATTTTGAAAGATGATATTAATAGAGCTAGTAAAGCAAAACAGGAGAAAAATAAGAGTGAAAATCAGATTGTGGCAAAAGAATTTGAGCAACAAATGAAGCCTAATAATAAACCATCTAGTGTTGCTTCTGAAATTAAATTGAAAAGTGCATGCTTACTTGCCACCAAATCTGATATTGATGATCTAGATTTCAGCAATTCTGTTTGCTATGCTTTTGTGTGCAAAGAGGCGTTATTTTCATTCGAGGACGTGCCTTCCTCTTTGCCTCCTGCGGTCACTAACATTTTGCAGGAGTTCGCTGACGTCTTTCCACAAGACGTGCTACCGGGATTACCACCTATTCGCGGGATTGAGCATCAGATTGATTTAATTCCCGGTGCTTCGTTGCCAAACCGTGCGCCATACCGTACCAATCCAGAGGAGACGAAGGAGATTATGCGTCAAGTACAGGAGTTGCTCGACAAAGGTTATATACGCGAATCCCTTAGTCCTTGTGCTGTTCCTATTATTCTAGTGCCGAAAAAGGATGGTACATCGCGTATGTGTGTTGATTGTAGAGGCATTAATAATATTACTATTCGTTATCGTCATCCTATTCCTAGACTAGATGATATGCTTGATGAATTGAGTGGCTCTACAATATTCTCCAAAGTTGATTTGCGTAGTGGATACCATCAAATTCGTATGAAATTGGGGGATGAATGGAAAACAGCATTTAAAACAAAGTTTGGATTATATGAGTGGTTAGTCATGCCTTTTGGGTTAACTAATGCACCTAGTACTTTCATGAGATTAATGAACGAAGTTTTACGTGCTTTCATTGGACGATTTGTGGTAGTCTATTTTGATGATATTCTGATTTACAGCAGATCTTTGGAGGAACATTTGGAACATTTACGTGCTGTTTTTATTGCTTTACGTGATGCACGTTTGTTTGGTAACCTTGGGAAGTGCACCTTTTGCACCGACCGAGTATCTTTTCTTGGCTATGTTGTTACTCCACAGGGAATTGAAGTTGATAAAGCCAAGATTGAAGCTATTGAGAGTTGGCCACAGCCCAAAACAGTCACTCAAGTGAGGAGTTTTCTTGGACTCGCTGGTTTCTATAGGCGTTTTGTGAGAGATTTCAGCACCATTGCTGCACCTCTCAATGAGCTTACAAAGAAGGATGTGCCTTTTGTTTGGGGTACCTCACAGGAAGAAGCCTTCACGGTATTGAAAGATAAGTTGACACATGCTCCTTTACTCCAACTTCCTGATTTTAATAAGACTTTTGAGCTTGAATGTGATGCTAGTGGAATTGGATTAGGAGGTGTTTTATTACAAGAAGGCAAACCTGTTGCATACTTTTCTGAAAAATTGAGTGGGCCTAGTCTGAACTATTCTACTTATGATAAAGAATTATATGCTCTTGTTCGGACCTTAGAAACATGGCAACATTATTTATGGCCCAAAGAATTTGTTATACATTCTGATCATGAATCTTTGAAACACATTAAAAGTCAAGCAAAACTGAACCGTAGACATGCTAAATGGGTTGAATTTATTGAGACTTTCCCTTATGTCATTAAACACAAGAAGGGTAAAGAAAATGTTATTGCTGATGCATTCTCTCGTCGTTATACTATGCTTTCACAACTTGACTTTAAAATATTTGGTTTGGAGACCATCAAAGATCAATATGTGCATGATGCTGAATTTAAAGATGTATTGCAGAATTGTAAGGAAGGGAGAACATGGAACAAGTTCGTCGTTAACGATGGATTTGTGTTTCGTGCTAACAAGCTATGCATTCCAGCTAGCTCCGTTCGTCTTTTGTTGTTGCAGGAGGCGCATGGAGGAGGATTAATGGGACACTTTGGCGTGAAGAAGACGGACGATATACTTGCTACACATTTCTTTTGGCCAAAGATGAGACGGGATGTTGAGCGTTTTGTTGCTCGCTGCACTACATGTCAAAAAGCTAAGTCACGACTCAATCCTCATGGTTTATATATGCCTTTGCCTGTACCTAGTGTTCCTTGGGAGGATATATCTATGGACTTTGTTTTAGGTTTACCTCGAACAAAGAAGGGGAGGGATAGCATATTTGTTGTCGTGGATAGGTTCTCGAAAATGGCACACTTTATACCATGTCATAAAAGCGATGATGCTGTTAATGTTGCTGATTTGTTCTTTCGTGAAATTATACGCTTGCATGGTGTGCCAAATACTATTGTTTCAGATCGTGATACTAAATTTCTTAGCCACTTTTGGAGATGTTTATGGGCTAAGTTGGGGACTAAACTGTTGTTTAGTACTACATGTCACCCCCAAACTGATGGACAAACTGAAGTAGTCAATAGAACATTGTCTACTATGCTTAGGGCTGTTTTGAAGAATAACAAGAAAATGTGGGAAGAATGCTTGCCTCATATTGAATTTGCTTATAATCGTTCATTGCATTCTACTACTAAGATGTGTCCTTTTGAAATTGTGTATGGTTTCCTTCCTCGTGCACCAATTGATTTGTTGCCTCTTCCATCTTCGGAGAAGGTTAATTTTGATGCTAAACAACGTGCTGAATTGATCTTAAAAATGCATGAGTTAACTAAGGAGAACATTGAGCGTATGAATGCTAAATATAAACTTGCTGGAGATAAGGGTAGAAAACATGTTGTGTTTGCACCTGGAGATCTTGTTTGGTTACATTTGCGTAAGGATAGATTTCCTGATTTGCGCAAATCAAAGCTAATGCCACGTGCTGATGGTCCTTTTAAGGTGTTAGAGAAAATAAATGATAACGCATATAAACTTGAGCTGCCTGCAGATTTTGGGGTTAGTCCCACTTTTAACATTGCAGATCTGAAGCCTTATTTGGGTGAGAAAGATGAGCTTCCGTCGAGGACGACTTCATTTCAAGAATGGGAGGATGATGAGGACATCAATACCATTGTTACACCCACAGCCCCTGCTTCTATACATACTGGACCAATTACTAGAGCTCGCGCACGCCAATTAAATTATCAGGTACTTTCGTTTCTTGGTAATGATTCTAAAGTTCATGAGAATATGATGCTGCCTAAATTGGATACATTTGTTTTGCTTACAAATGAAGGGCCTAGCTTGGACAAGAAAGAGGAACCTTGGAGCAAGTTCAAGCATGGAAATGATGGCATGCGCAAGGGGAACAAGAACGGAGTTACAAGTGATGATTTCAGGACTTTGAAGCCACCATAAGGAGTGCAGGAAGCCTTGGACGAAATATACAAGATGCCACTTCATAAATTTCGTCCAGAGGCTATTATAGGTGCTCCGTCACCTTATTATTGGGCCAGGCCCATGTAATTTCGAAATACTTGAGTATAGGCTATTTTTAGAGTCCGTATGTGTGGGGAAACAAGAGATAGGGTTGGTTTCGGACCCCTCCTTCAAGGGCCACGAAATCCCCCCCTCTTCCTCCATATATACAGCCCTTAGGGCATCGTTTAGACTTTGGGTTTTGTTTAGATTAAAAGTTCGCCATAGCTGCAACTTCGCGTACTTCGTTTGTGTTCAACGACCAGACCAAGACGTCACAGAACCCCACCTCGATCAATAAAGCTTTCATCTTATATTCGCAATATCCAGATTGCAAATCTTAGTTTCTTGCTTGTTCTTCGTTTGCTTGCAGGAGATAGACCCTCGGGGTCAGGTTGATTGTGCTCCGGCGTGGTCAATAACCTCTCGGAGTTGGTTTAGCGATTGCTAAGGCGCGACGTCCTCGCACGTTCGTAGTCGGATCGTCAAAGTCGACTCCACCAAATCGATAGCTATCATCTCATCGAAAGATCGGGACACCCCCGCCTCTATCAAGTGGTATCAGATTCCCAGGTTGCTCGGTGAGATTTACAGTTTTTCACAGTTTAGATCGAGTCTGTTCTTCATACCTACAGTCCAGGAAAAAGCCAAAAAAAAAATTTAGGGTTAGTTCATCATATCCGAACCAATCTGAGCCTTTGCATAATCTCTTTAGGCTTTTTGCTTTGTTGAATTTGCGGTTGCATCGTTGTGTCAAGTTGCTGGTCTTAGCGTCTAGTTCTTTAGAGTTTCGAGTTCTGTTCACAAGTTGTCACGCCGCCGCCGCACCATCATCATCGCCCCTACTGTATACCACCACAGCTTATCTGCTATTTCTCTGAGTCCATATACCACCACCGATCCGAGTCCATATACCACCACCAATCCGAGTCCATATACCACCACCAATCCGAGCCCACATATACTACCGTCATATACCATCACCAGTCCGAGTTCCACCAGATTCATCTCTGCCACCAGTCCTAGTCCGAGTCCAGTATTTATTCCTTTATTTTAGAGTTCCAGATCACGCGATACTACGAGTCGTGAACAAGTCGGATTCCCCAATTTTCGCGCTACCCGCAGAAGAAAAATAGTTCCAGTTTCAAAAAAAAAAACTAAGTCTGGAAAATTCTGGCTAGGCAGTTTTTAGACCATTTGTAGACTTTTTCGAAAAAAAATTGTTGCGGAGCAAAAAAAAAACAGAGGAAAAAAAAGTGCAAAAAAAAAAAGAAAAAATTCAGAGTGTGCTCCTCCCTTGTTTACGTGCAGCGCCGTGATTTTTGTTAGTGTTCTAGGCTCGCGTCTCTAGCACGGTCTAGCCTAGGACCAGCACAGTACCGTCGTTGAGAGTTTATTCAACATTGCATCTCTGAATTGATTATTGCTGACCCTTTTTGCTACCATATCATAAGCCTTCCCAGCTCCACATACATCTACATCGTGCGTTTGACACCACCTGGCAATCGCTCTGTCCAAGCTCTGAGAGTTTTGACTACAAAGGTTGCCGATCACCACCTGCTGCTGGGTAAGAACTGGTAAGAATTTGAGATTTGCTTGACGGATTTGTGACACCACACCACACCACCACCACTTTCTAGTAGTCTGTAGGATCATATTCTTGTGTGTTTCTATTGCTGCTAACCATGGCAGGATCACAAGCCGACGAGATTGACTGGGAGAACATGACGAACAAGGAGTTGCATGATAAATTTCAGCAAATGATGAGTGGCCAGGTGGGAGATGTGCTAAACAGATTTGAAGAGGCCATGGAGAAGATAGATGGCATGGAGAAGTCATTCGAGACACAGCTGGATAACAAGTTTAATGAATTGCTCACGCATCTTCCCCAACCACCACCGGCTGCACCTGTCGCACCTCTGCAACGACAACAACAACGCCCCCTTCCAAATCAGTTCGGACGAGCGAAGTGTGTTCCTCTTGAGGATGGCCAAACTTCTGGTGCTGCTGTACCTACTGTTGATGCTTCTTTGGCTTCTGCTCCTGCTGCTGCTGGTGCCGAGGAGGAGGATGATTACGCGGGCGATTATGAGGATGAGGTTGATCAAAATCATAACTACGTGCAACCACCAGCACCAGGTCGTCCACATGCAAATAATCGCAATGGTAAGTCTGCACCACCACTTCAGGTACGAGATCATGACCATCTTCCTAAATTAAAATTGAATATTCCACCATTCGAGGGTAGATATGTTCCTGATATATATCTTACTTGGGAGTTAGAAACTGGACAACGTTTTACATGTTTACAATATCCCGAGGAACGACGTGTTGCTGCTGCTGTTTGTGCTTTCACTAGTTTTGCATGTGTATGGTGGTCTGAACATTGTAGATTATATCCTATTCCAGCTACGTGGGCTGCTTTGAAAACTGCTATGCGTACTCGTTGGGTTCCACCATATTATCAACGTGAATTACTTCAAAAATTGCAGCGCTTAAGACAAGGAAAAAATTCTGTAGAAGAATATTATCAGGAATTACAAACTGGCATGATTAGATGTGGTATTGTTGAGGAGAATGAAGCTATGCTTGCACGTTTCATGGGTGGATTAAATAGAGAGATTCAGACCATTCTAGAGTATAAGGAGTATAATAATATCACTCGTTTATTCCATCTTGCTTGTAAAGCTGAACGTGAAGTGCAGGATCGACAGGCATTGGCGCGAACTAATTTTTCTGCAGGTCGATCTTCATCATGGACACCGCGTGCCTCCTCTCCTCCCACACGTCCAACTGCGGCACCACTGACTTCAGCCGCCAATTCCAACCGAGATATAAGAAAACAGGCACCACCACCACCATCTGCCAAGAGTACACCTTCTGGGCCTGCCCAGAGCTCTTCTTCATCTATGGCATCAACAGGGCACACACATGATATTATTTGTCGTCGTTGTAAGGGAAGAGGTCATTATGCGAGAGAATGCCAATCTCCGCGTGTTATGATTGCTACTGAGGATGGTGGGTATGAGTCCGCTAGTGACTATGATGAGGAGACTTTGGCTCTTATTACAAGTGAAGAACACGGTGGAGGTGATTCTGATCATGAGACGCAATACATGGCTCCTGAAGACGCTGACAGGTATGAATGTTTAGTTGCTCAACGTGTTTTGAGTGTGCAGGTCACACAAGCTGAGCAAAATCAGAGGCATAATTTGTTCCATACAAAGGGAGTTGTGATGGAACGTTCTGTTCGCGTCATCATAGATGGAGGGAGCTGCAACAACTTGGCTAGCATGGAGATGGTGGAGAAGCTATCTCTCACCACAAGACCACATCCACATCCTTACCATATCCAATGGTTCAACAACAGCGGCAAGGTTAAGGTAACACGTACTGTTCGTGTGCATTTTAGTATCTCTACATATGCTGATTATGTTGATTGTGATGTGGTACCCATGCAAGCATGTTCATTATTACTTGGTAGACCATGGCAATTTGATAAAAATTCTGTACACCATGGTAGAAACAATCAGTATACTCTTGTTCATAAGGATAAACATATTACTTTGCTTCCTATGACTCCTGATTCTATTTTGAAAGATGATATTAATAGAGCTAGTAAAGCAAAACAGGAGAAAAATAAGAGTGAAAATCAGATTGTGGCAAAAGAATTTGAGCAACAAATGAAGCCTAATAATAAACCATCTAGTGTTGCTTCTGAAATTAAATTAAAAAGTGCATGCTTACTTGCCACCAAATCTGATATTGATGATCTAGATTTCAGCAATTCTGTTTGCTATGCTTTTGTGTGCAAAGAGGCGTTATTTTCATTCGAGGACGTGCCTTCCTCTTTGCCTCCTGCGGTCACTAACTTTTTGCAGGAGTTCGCTGACGTCTTTCCACAAGACGTGCCACCGGGATTACCACCTATTCGCGGGATTGAGCATCAGATTGACTTAATTCCCGGTGCTTCGTTGCCAAACCGTGCGCCATACCGTACCAATCCAGAGGAGACGAAGGAGATTATGCGTCAAGTACAGGAGTTGCTCGACAAAGGTTATATACGCGAATCCCTTAGTCCTTGTGCTGTTCCTATTATTCTAGTGCCGAAAAAGGATGGTACATCGCGTATGTGTGTTGATTGTAGAGGCATTAATAATATTACTATTCGTTATCGTCATCCTATTCCTAGACTAGATGATATGCTTGATGAATTGAGTGGCTCTACAATATTCTCCAAAGTTGATTTGCGTAGTGGATACCATCAAATTCGTATGAAATTGGGGGATGAATGGAAAACAGCATTTAAAACAAAGTTTGTATTATATGAGTGGTTAGTCATGCCTTTTGGGTTAACTAATGCACCTAGTACTTTCTTGAGATTAATGAACGAAGTTTTACGTGCTTTCATTGGACGATTTGTGGTAGTCTATTTTGATGATATACTGATTTATAGCAGATCTTTGGAGGAACATTTGGAACATTTACGTGCTGTTTTTATTGCTTTACGTGGTGCACGTTTGTTTGGTAACCTTGGGAAGTGCACCTTTTGCACCGACCGAGTATCTTTTCTTGGCTATGTTGTTACTCCACAGGGAATTGAAGTTGATAAAGCCAAGATTGAAGCTATTGAGAGTTGGCCACAGCCCAAAACGGTCACTCAAGTGAGGAGTTTTCTTGGACTCGCTGGTTTCTATAGGCGTTTTGTGAGAGATTTCAGCACCATTGCTGCACCTCTCAATGAGCTTACAAAGAAGGATGTGCCTTTTGTTTGGGGTACCTCACAGGAAGAAGCCTTCACGGTATTGAAAGATAAGTTGACACATGCTCCTTTACTCCAACTTCCTGATTTTAATAAGACTTTTGAGCTTGAATGTGATGCTAGTGGAATTGGATTAGGAGGTGTTTTATTACAAGATGACAAACCTGTTGCATACTTTTCTGAAAAATTGAGTGGGCCTAGTCTGAACTATTCTACTTATGATAAAGAATTATATGCTCTTGTTCGGACCTTAGAAACATGGCAACATTATTTATGGCCCAAAGAATTTGTTATACATTCTGATCATGAATCTTTGAAACACATTAAATGATAGAGGCGAGGGTGTCCCGATCTTTCGATGAGATGATAGCTATCGTTTTTGGTGGAGTAGACTTTGACGATCCGACTACGAACGTGCGAGGACGTCGCGCCTTAGCAATCGCTAAACCAACTCCGAGAGGTTATTGACCACGCCGGAGCACAATCAACCTGACCACAAGGGTCTATCTCCTGCAAGCAAACGAAGAACAAGCAAGAAACTAAGATTTGCAATCTGGATATTGCGAATATAAGATGAAAGCTTTATTGATCAAGGTGGGGTTCTGTGACGTCTTGGTCTGGTTGTTGAACACAAACGAAGTACGCGAAGTTGCAGCTATGGCGAACTTTTAATCTAAACAAAACCCAAAGTCTAAACGGTGCCCTAAGGGCTGTATATATGGAGGAAGAGGAGGGGATTTCGTGGCCCTTGAAGGAGGGGTCCGAAACCAACCCTATCTCTTGTTTCCCCACACATACGGACTCTAAAAACAGCCTATACTCAAGTATTTCGAAATTACATGGGCCTGGCCCAATAATAAGGTGACGCAGCACCTATAATAGCCTCTGGACGAAATTTATGAAGTGACATCTTGTATATTTCGTCCAAGGCTTCCTGCACTCATTATGGTGGCTTCAAAGTCCTGAAATCATCACTTGTAACTCCGTTGTTGTTCCCCTTGTGCATGCCATCATCTCCATGCTTGAACTTGCTCCAAGGTTCCTCTTTCTTGTCCAAGCTAGGGCCTTCATTTGTAAGCAAAACAAATGTATCCAATTTAGGCAGCATCATATTCTCATGAACTTTAGAATCATTACCAAGAAACGAAAGTACCTGATAATTTAATTGGCGTGCGCGAGCTCTAGTAATTGGTCCAGTATGTATAGAAGCAGGGGCTGTGGGTGTAACAATGGTATTGATGTCCTCATCATCCTCCCCTTCTTGAAATGAAGTCGTCCTCGACGGAAGCTCATCTTCCTCACCCAAATAAGGCTTCAGATCTGCAATGTTAAAAGTGGGACTAACCCCAAAATTTGCAGGCAGCTCAAGTTTATATGCATTATCATTTATTTTCTCTAACACCTTAAAAGGACCATCAGCACGTGGCATTAGCTTTGATTTGCGCAAATCAGGAAATCTATCCTTACGCAAATGTAACCAAACAAGATCTCCAGGTGCAAACACAACATGTTTTCTACCCTTATCTCCAGCAAGTTTATATTTAGCATTCATACGCTCAATGTTCTCCTTAGTTAACTCATGCATTTTTAAGATCAATTCAGCACGTTGTTTAGCATCAAAATTATCCTTCTCCGAAGATGGAAGAGGCAACAAATCAATTGGTGCACGAGGAAGGAAACCATACACAATTTCAAAAGGACACATCTTAGTAGTAGAATGCAATGAACGATTATAAGCAAATTCAATATGAGGCAAGCATTCTTCCCACATTTTCTTGTTATTCTTCAAAACAGCCCTAAGCATAGTAGACAATGTTCTATTGACTACTTCAGTTTGTCCATCAGTTTGGGGGTGACATGTAGTACTAAAAAGCAGTTTAGTCCCCAACTTAACCCATAAACATCTCCAAAAGTGGCTAAGAAATTTCGTATCACGATCTGAAACAATAGTATTTGGCACACCATGCAAGCGTATAATTTCACGAAAGAACAAATCAGCAACATTAACAGCATCATCGCTTTTATGACATGGTATAAAGTGTGCCATTTTCGAGAACCTATCCACGACAACAAATATGCTATCCCTCCCCTTCTTTGTTCGAGGTAAACCTAAAACAAAGTCCATAGATATATCCTCCCAAGGAACACTAGGTACAGGCAAAGGCATATATAAACCATGAGGATTGAGTCGTGACTTAGCTTTTTGACATGTAGTGCAGCGAGCAACAAAACGCTCAACATCCCGTCTCATCTTTGGCCAAAAGAAATGTGTAGCAAGTATATCCTCCGTCTTCTTCACGCCAAAGTGTCCCATTAATCCTCCTCCATGCGCCTCCTGCAACAACAAAAGACGAACAGAGCTAGCTGGAATGCATAGCTTGTTAGCACGAAACACAAATCCATCGTTAATGACGAACTTGTTTGATAGAGGCGAGGGTGTCCCGATCTTTCGATGAGATGATAGCTATCGTTTTTGGTGGAGTAGACTTTGACGATCCGACTACGAACGTGCGAGGACGTCGCGCCTTAGCAATCGCTAAACCAACTCCGAGAGGTTATTGACCACGCCGGAGCACAATCAACCTGACCACGAGGGTCTATCTCCTGCAAGCAAACGAAGAACAAGCAAGAAACTAAGATTTATAATCTGGATATTGCGAATATAAGATGAAAGCTTTATTGATCAAGGTGGGGTTCTGTGACGTCTTGGTCTGGTCGTTGAACACAAACGAAGTACGCGAAGTTGCAGCTATGGCGAACTTTTAATCTAAACAAAACCCAAAGTCTAAACGGTGCCCTAAGGGCTGTATATATGGAGGAAGAGGAGGGGATTTCGTGGCCCTTGAAGGAGGGGTCCGAAACCAACCCTATCTCTTGTTTCCCCACACATACGGACTCTAAAAACAGCCTATACTCAAGTATTTCGAAATTACATGGGCCTGGCCCAATAATAAGGTGACGCAGCACCTATAATAGCCTCTGGACGAAATTTATGAAGTGACATCTTGTATATTTCATCCAAGGCTTCCTGCACTCATTATGGTGGCTTCAAAGTCCTGAAATCATCACTTGTAACTCCGTTCTTGTTCCCCTTGTGCATGCCATCATCTCCATGCTTGAACTTGCTCCAAGGTTCCTCTTTCTTGTCCAAGTTAGGCCCTTCATTTGTAAGCAAAACAAATGTATACAATTTAGGCAGCATCATATTCTCATGAACTTTAGAATCATTACCAAGAAACGAAAGTACCTGATATTTTAATTGGCGTGCGCGAGCTCTAGTAATTGGTCCAGTATGTATAGAAGCAGGGGCTGTGGGTGTAACAATGGTATTGATGTCCTCATCACGTGGGCTGCTTTGAAAACTGCTATGCGTACTCGTTGGGTTCCACCATATTATCAACGTGAATTACTTCAAAAATTGCAGCGCTTAAGACAAGGAAAAAATTCTGTAGAAGAATATTATCAGGAATTACAAACTGGCATGATTAGATGTGGTATTGTCGAGGAGAATGAAGCTATGCTTGCACGTTTCATGGGTGGATTAAATAGAGAGATTCAGACCATTCTAGAGTATAAGGAGTATAATAATATCACTCGTTTATTCCATCTTGCTTGTAAAGCTGAACGTGAAGTGCAGGATCGACAGGCATTGGCGCGAACTAATTTTTCTGCAGGTCGATCTTCATCATGGACACCACGTGCCTCCTCTACTCCCACACGTCCTACTGCGGCACCACTGACTTCAGCCACCAATTCCAACCGAGATACAAGAAAACAGGCACCACCACCACCATCTGCCAAGAGTACACCTTCTGGGCCTGCCCAGAGCTCTTCTTCATCTATGGCATCAACAGGGCACACACATGATATTATTTGTCGTCGTTGTAAGGGAAGAGGTCATTATGCGAGAGAATGCCAATCTCCGCGTGTTATGATTGCTACTGAGGATGGTGGGTATGAGTCCGCTAGTGATTATGATGAGGAGACTTTGGCTCTTATTACAAGTGAAGAACACGGTGGAGTTGATTCTGATCATGAGACGCAATACATGGCTCCTGAAGACGCTGACAGGTATGAATGTTTAGTTGCTCAACGTGTTTTGAGTGTGCAGGTCACACAAGCTGAGCAAAATCAGAGGCATAATTTGTTCCATACAAAGGGAGTTGTGAAGGAACGTTCTGTTCGCGTCATCATAGATGGAGGGAGCTGCAACAACTTGGCTAGCATGGAGATGGTGGAGAAGCTATCTCTCACCACAAGACCACATCCACATCCTTACTATATCCAATGGTTCAACAACAGCGGCAAGGTTAAGGTATCACGTACTGTTCGTGTGCATTTTAGTATCTCTACATATGCTGATTATGTTGATTGTGATGTGGTACCCATGCAAGCATGTTCATTATTACTTGGTAGACCATGGCAATTTGATAAAAATTCTGTACACCATGGTAGAAACAATCAGTATACTCTTGTTCATAAGGTGATGAGGACATCAATACCATTGTTACACCCACAGCCCCTGCTTCTATACATACTGGACCAATTACTAGAGCTCGCGCACGCCAATTAAATTATCAGGTACTTTCGTTTCTTGGTAATGATTCTAAAGTCCATGAGAATATGATGCTGCCTAAATTGGATACATTTGTTTTGCTTACAAATGAAGGCCCTAGCTTGGACAAGAAAGAGGAACCTTGGAGCAAGTTCAAGCATGGAGATGATGGCATGCACAAGGGGAACAAGAACGGAGTTACAAGTGATGATTTCAGGACTTTGAAGCCACCATAATGAGTGCAGGAAGCCTTGGACGAAATATACAAGATGTCACTTCATAAATTTTGTCCAGAGGCTATTATAGGTGTTGCGTCACCTTATTATTGGGCCAGGCCCATGTAATTTCGAAATACTTGAGTATAGGCTGTTTTTAGAGTCCGTATGTGTGGGGAAACAAGAGATAGGGTTGGTTTCGGACCCCTCCTTCAAGGGCCACGAAATCCCCTCCTCTTCCTCCATATATACAGCCCTTAGGGCACCGTTTAGACTTTGGGTTTTGTTTAGATTAAAAGTTCGCCATAGCTGCAACTTCGCGTACTTCGTTTGTGTTCAACGACCAGACCAAGACGTCACAGAACCCCACCTTGATCAATAAAGCTTTCAGCTTATATTCGCAATATCCAGATTGCAAATCTTAGTTTCTTGCTTGTTCTTCGTTTGCTTGCAGGAGATAGACCCTCGTGGTCAGGTTGATTGTGCTCCGGCGTGGTCAATAACCTCTCGGAGTTGGTTTAGCGATTGCTAAGGCGCGACGTCCTCGCACGTTCGTAGTCGGATCGTCAAAGTCTACTCCACCAAAAACGATAACTACCATCTCATCGAAAGATCGGGACACCCTCGCCTCTATCAACATGCAAATAATCGCAATGGTAGGCCTGCACCACCACTTCAGGTACGAGATCATGACCATCTTCCTAAATTAAAATTGAATATTCCACCATTCGAGGGTAGATATGTTCCTGATATATATCTTACTTGGGAGTTAGAAACTGAACAACGTTTTACATGTTTACAATATCCCGAGGAACGACGTGTTGCTGCTGCTGTTTGTGCTTTCACTAGTTTTGCATGTGTATGGTGGTCTGAACATTGTAGATTATATCCTATTCCAGCTACGTGGGCTGCTTTGAAAACTGCTATGCGTACTCGTTGGGTTCCACCATATTATCAACGTGAATTACTTCAAAAATTGCAGCGCATAAGACAAGGAAAAAATTCTGTAGAAGAATATTATCAGGAATTACAAACTGGCATGATTAGATGTGGTATTGTTGAGGAGAATGAAGCTATGCTTGCACGTTTCATGGGTGGATTAAATAGAGAGATTCAGACCATTCTAGAGTATAAGGAGTATAATAATATCACTCATTTATTCCATCTTGCTTGTAAAGCTGAACGTGAAGTGCAGGATCGACAGGCATTGGCGCGAACTAATTTTTCTGCAGGTCGATCTTCATCATGGACACCGCGTGCCTCCTCTACTCCCACACGTCCTACTGCGGCACCACTGACTTCAGCCGCCAATTCCAACCGAGATACAAGAAAACAGGCACCACCACCACCATCTGCCAAGAGTACACCTTCTGGGCCTGCCCAGAGCTCTTCTTCATCTATGGCATCAACAGGGCACACACATGATATTATTTGTCGTCGTTGTAAGGGAAGATGTCATTATGCGAGAGAATGCCAATCTCCGCATGTTATGATTGCTACTGAGGATGGTGGGTATGAGTCCGCTAGTGACTATGATGAGGAGACTTTGGCTCTTATTACAAGTGAAGAACACGGTGGAGATGATTCTGATCATGAGACGCAATACATGGCTCCTGAAGACGCTGACAGGTATGAATGTTTAGTTGCTCAACGTGTTTTGAGTGTGCAGGTCACACAAGCTGAGCAAAATCAGAGGCATAATTTGTTCCATACAAAGGGAGTTGTGAAGGAACGTTCTGTTCGCGTCATCATAGATGGAGGGAGCTGCAACAACTTGGCTAGCATGGAGATGGTGGAGAAGCTATCTCTCACCACAAGACCACATCCACATCCTTACTATATCCAATGGTTCAACAACAGCGGCAAGGTTAAGGTAACACGTACTGTTCGTGTGCATTTTAGTATCTCTACATATGCTGATTATGTTGATTATGATGTGGTACCCACGCAAGCATGTTCATTATTACTTGGTAGACCATGGCAATTTGATAAAAATTCTGTACACCATGGTAGAAACAATCAGTATACTCTTGTTCATAAGGATAAACATATTACTTTGCTTCCTATGACTCCTGATTCTATTTTGAAAGATGATATTAATAGAGCTAGTAAAGCAAAACAGGAGAAAAATAAGAGTGAAAATCAGATTGTGGCAAAAGAATTTGAGCAACAAATGAAGCCTAATAATAAACCATCTAGTGTTGCTTCTGAAATTAAATTGAAAAGTGCATGCTTACTTGCCACCAAATCTGATATTGATGATCTAGATTTCAGCAATTCTGTTTGCTATGCTTTTGTGTGCAAAGAGGCGTTATTTTCATTCGAGGACTTTGTTTTAGGTTTACCTCGAACAAAGAAGGTGAGGGATAGCATATTTGTTGTCGTGGATAGGTTCTCGAAAATGGCACACTTTATACCATGTCATAAAAGCGATGATGCTGTTAATGTTGCTGATTTGTTCTTTCGTGAAATTATACGCTTGCATGGTGTGCCAAATACTATTGTTTCAGATCGTGATACTAAATTTCTTAGCCACTTTTGGAGATGTTTATGGGCTAAGTTGGGGACTAAACTGCTTTTTAGTACTACATGTCACCCCCAAACTGATGGACAAACTGAAGTAGTCAATAGAACATTGTCTACTATGCTTAGGGCTGTTTTGAAGAATAACAAGAAAATGTGGGAAGAATGCTTGCCTCATATTGAATTTGCTTATAATCGTTCATTGCATTCTACTACTAAGATGTGTCCTTTTGAAATTGTGTATGGTTTCCTTCCTCGTGCACCAATTGATTTGTTGCCTCTTCCATCTTCGGAGAAGGTTAATTTTGATGCTAAACAACGTGCTGAATTGATGTTAAAAATGCATGAGTTAACTAAGGAGAACATTGAGCGTATGAATGCTAAATATAAACTTGCTGGAGATAAGGGTAGAAAACATGTTGTGTTTGCACCTGGAGATCTTGTTTGGTTACATTTGCGTAAGGATAGATTTCCTGATTTGCGCAAATCAAAGCTAATGCCACGTGCTGATGGTCCTTTTAAGGTGTTAGAGAAAATAAATGATAATGCATATAAACTTGAGCTGCCTGCAGATTTTGGGGTTAGTCCCACTTTTAACATTGCAGATCTGAAGCCTTATTTGGGTGAGGAAGATGAGCTTCCGTCGAGGACGACTTCATTTCAAGAAGGGGAGGATGATGAGGACATCAATACCATTGTTACACCCACAGCCCCTGCTTCTATACATACTGGACCAATTACTAGAGCTCGCGCACGCCAATTAAAATATCAGGTACTTTCGTTTCTTGGTAATGATTCTAAAGTTCATGAGAATATGATGCTGTCTAAATTGGATACATTTGTTTTGCTTACAAATGAAGGGCCTAGCTTGGACAAGAAAGAGGAACCTTGGAGCAAGTTCAAGCATGGAGATGATGCCATGCACAAGGGGAACAAGAACGGAGTTACAAGTGATGATTTCAGGACTTTGAAGCCACCATAATGAGTGCAGGAAGCCTTGGACGAAATATACAAGATGTCACTTCATAAATTTCGTCCAGAGGCTATTATAGGTGCTGCGTCACCATATTATTGGGCCAGGCCCATGTAATTTCGAAATACTTGAGTATAGGCTGTTTTTAGAGTCCGTATGTGTGGGGAAACAAGAGATAGGGTTGGTTTCGGACCCCTCCTTCAAGGGCCACGAAATTCCCTCCTCTTCCTCCATATATACAGCCCTTAGGGCACCGTTTAGACTTGGGTTTTGTTTAGATTAAAAGTTCGCCATAGCTGCAACTTCGCGTACTTCATTTGTGTTCAAGACCAGACCAAGACGTCATAGAACCCCACCTTGATCAATAAAGCTTTCATCTTATATTCGCAATATCCAGATTGCAAATCTTAGTTTCTTGCTTGTTCTTCGTTTGCTTGCAGGAGATAGACCCTCGTGGTCAGGTTGATTGTGCTCCGGCGTGGTCAATAACCTCTCGGAGTTGGTTTATCGATTGCTAAGGCGCGACGTCCTCGCACGTTCGTAGTCGGATCGTCAAAGTCTACTCCACCAAAAACGATAGCTATCATCTCATCGAAAGATCGGGACACCCTCGCCTCTATCACCTCACCCTCCATCCTCCATAAACAGTCACATTTGTTTTGCTTACAAATGAAGGGCCTAGCTTGGACAAGAAAGAGGAACCTTGGAGCAAGTTCAAGCATGGAGATGATGGCATGCACAAGGGGAACAAGAACGGAGTTACAAGTGATGATTTCAGGACTTTGAAGCCACCATAATGAGTGCAGGAAGCCTTGGACGAAATATACAAGATGTCACTTCATAAATTTCGTCCAGAGGCTATTATAGGTGCTGCGTCACCATATTATTGGGCCAGGCCCATGTAATTTCGAAATACTTGAGTATAGGCTGTTTTTAGAGTCCGTATGTGTGGGGAAACAAGAGATAGGGTTGGTTTCGGACCCCTCCTTCAAGGGCCACGAAATTCCCTCCTCTTCCTCCATATATACAGCCCTTAGGGCACCGTTTAGACTTTGGGTTTTGTTTAGATTAAAAGTTCGCCATAGCTGCAACTTCGCGTACTTCATTTGTGTTCAACGACCAGACCAAGACGTCATAGAACCCCACCTTGATCAATAAAGCTTTCATCTTATATTCGCAATATCCAGATTGCAAATCTTAGTTTCTTGCTTGTTCTTCGTTTGCTTGCAGGAGATAGACCCTCGTGGTCAGGTTGATTGTGCTCCGGCGTGGTCAATAACCTCTCGGAGTTGGTTTATCGATTGCTAAGGCGCGACGTCCTCGCACGTTCGTAGTCGGATCGTCAAAGTCTACTCCACCAAAAACGATAGCTATCATCTCATCGAAAGATCGGGACACCCTCGCCTCTATCACCTCACCCTCCATCCTCCACTACCTCCCCAAGCAAGAGCCAAGGCCGAGAGGCCCTCTGGCCTCGAGCTTCACCGGAGCTCCTCCGCCACCCTCATTCCATATCCAGCCACCTCCACTCCACCTCCACCTCGCCTGAGCCCTTCAGAGTGGTCAGTAGGTTCCGCTGGTCCTCCCTGAGCTCTCGCCTCGCCGGATTGCTGCCGGATTTGGCTCCTTCGCCGATCACCGTAGCGCTCGTCCACCGGAGAAGAAGGGCGCCGCGCCGTCCGGCCATCTCCGGAGGAGCTACGGGTACAGGGGGAACCACCGTCGAGCGCCCGATACACCCCGTCCTTCCCGAGCCCAACCGCCGTTGCTAGCGTCGGCAATCGCCGCCGGTGAGCCGCCCCTACCTCTGCTCTCTCCCTCTCTATGTTTTAAATCGAACTGAGCCCCACCCGTCATCCACTCACCGAAGCGGTAAGTGGAGGCGCCTGGGGCGATTACGCCTTCGACGTGGACCGCTCCAGGTTTTTCTGATTTTTATTTAATAAACAGAATTGACCAGAAACTTTGACCATTAATAACTTTTTACAGGAAAGTCCAATTGACCTGATTCTTTTTGCATTGTGTTTGTATCAAAGTCCTTTATTTTCTGACCAAGTTTGGTATTTTTCCAAGACCCACAGAATTGTTGGTGAATAAAAAGGATTTATGTGACATTTTCCTTTGCCATTTAAAAATGTTTTCAGAAGGAGATTCTTGTGGATTTGAAGACCAGAATTTATGAACAACCCAACTGATCAAGGCAAGCCAGGACATCCATATTATGAAGCATTTCATAGCATTGCATAATTCATATTCATTCTTGCATTTAAATTATCATTGATAATTCAAAGTAAATTATTCAAATGCCTTTTGTTGATAACTCGAGTTGAAATGTTAAACCACCATGCGTGATAAATGAAACGTAGATGGTTGATCAAGAGTCACCTGTCCGGGCTTACCCGTGCAGCCACATTTGCCGGTATGGGACGGCATTGACTTGGTCTGGCTTCGTGCTCTTTCACCGGTACCTCCGTCTATGGAGGGTTATGCGCGCGTGCTGCCCTGATCAGGTAGATGGCGAGAACCCTATGAGCCCAGTTGAGTTATTTGCCGGCGTCCTCGTTTGGGACAGTTAGTTTGGCCACGACGGTGGCAGGTGTCACGAGGACACAGGGGCCACCCAAGTCTTGACTCCGGGGGAGTGTGATTGCCGGTGGTACGATGGGAGAGTCACGGGTCAGGTAGGTTTCGTTGGAGCAACGCTGGTCCACCCGAATGGGATCACGAGGTCAGATGCCCCATAGTGTGGGTAAAGTGCGCAACCTCTGCAGAGTGTAAAATCTATTCGAATAGCCGCGTCCACGGTATTGGACAGCTCGTCCAGACCTCTCTAGGTGATCAACCGTAATAACCGTAGTAATGATGGAAGAACTTGTCTTATGAGCAAAAGTACTCGTTGAGATCGAGTATTCTGGGGATTGTGAAACAACTCGGATATGAGTAAGTTGGTGCCAGTAAGTGAATCACTTAGAGTTTAACCTGTTCATTGCCATGATATTATTTGCTGCATATTTGGTTGTCATGTGCTTGCGAGTACATTCAAAGTACTCACCTGGCGTATCATGCCAGATGCAGGAGAAGACTGAGACGGAGGTCTCGATGTCCGTGTTGCGATGCCTAGGATGTGTCCTCAGCAGTGTCCCTGTGGATGGAGTTACTATCATGTTCCGCTACGCAGTAGTCTTCCGTTGTTGTATTCCGCAGTAATACCGAGGCCCTGATATGTTAGATAAATAATGTAGATATTGTCATAGCACTAGATGTGCTTTTGGCCTCGATGATCATGTAATATATAAGCCTGTACTCGACTATTATCAATAAAAGTTCAGCTATGTTCTGTCCCAAGTTGTGTGTTTCCAGAAGACATGATCTCTGGGTTGGAAACACTGGTAAACCGGTTGTCTGAGCCGGGGTGCCACAACGCTTGGTATCAGAGCTGTGCTGACTGTAGGACACCGTAGGTAACCCGCGCTAGGACTGCGATTAGTATAGGACTTTGAGTGTGCATCCTGCTTGTTGCATGCCATGCCTTATGCATTGCAATTCATTATGTTACTAACCCTTGGCATTGTGAGTGTAGATGGCACCAGTTCCATATCATTTCCATCATGAGCCAGAACCCCACACTTTTCCAGCTCTGCTTCGTAGCGTCTAGCTTCGGATGTATCCCAATGGTGACGACCCAGTATACCAGGTGTTTTGGGAGCAGTTGGGCGATTCAGTATATGAGTACCATGTAGTGGCTTACATGACCGCGACTTCGGATATTGGAAGCTCTTCTTGCTCTTCTAAGGGCGGAGTGGCTTCTACTCCGGAGCTGGCGATCCAGTTTGCTGCCATGGAGGCTATTACTGATTTGCGCTTCTACGAGGTCGAGATGCAGACCCATCCAGGTTTCTTCCACTATCCCACCCTGTCGCCTGCGACAAGGCGAGTCCTTTTCTCACCTATTGACCCGGCGTGTGATCATGCGTCTGGTGTTTTGTCTCGCTACCTGAACGCCAGTTATCGTATGATCATTTCCTTGGCTGAGGAGCTGTGTCGTGTTCAGGGGGCACTTGCAGCTGTGACTCCAGCTCCTCCTCCTCCTGTAGTTCCACCCAGTTATTCACCACCAGTTCCACCTCCGCATGTGTTTGATACCCCTTCTGGTTCCTTTGGACCATCAGGCTTATCGTCTGGTAGTCGACTCGAGACCCCAGCTGAGTGGGCCTCACTCCTAGCCACTCCTGCTCTGCCGATGCTGAGGCGACGTGCTCTTTCTCCCGCGGAAGGAGAGCCGTCTCAGCAGCGATGTCGTATATCCTTTGATCCGGTGACTCACATCATCAGTTCTGATTCCGACTCAGGATCTGACAACGACGATTCTTCAGATGGGCAGTGTTCGTGTCACCGACGCTACTAGACTAGAGTTTGAATAGTAACACATGCATCTTTGCATATGCCGACTATCGTATGAACAGTCTAGTCATGTTATTCCCCTACTAGCTTGCCATGTATGATGTTGGGTTATCTTGTATAATTATCTTGTTTCCTTTATTTTCCTTTTTTTCATGAATTTCCTTTTGGTGTCATATTACTGTATCTCTCCTTATGGATGTCGCTCATCGATTCGGTATTTGCCATGGAAACAAAAATTAGGATAAAGAAAGGAAGTTGCAGTCAAGGCGGCGATGGAAACCCCGTCCGTCGATCCGCCAGGCAGGCAGGGCAACCGCCCGAAGACTTACCACCACCACCACCTCACGCACCAACCATAGATCAGATAATGAGAATGTTTGAGGAAAAGAGAAACCAAGACCTCATGGAATTTCTCAAGAGTATGCAGACAATAGTAGGTCAAAACAATGGCAATGGGGTGCATTCCAAACTGTCTGACTTCCAGCGTACAAAACCACCCAGCTTTAATCAGGCTACGAATCCTATTGAGGCTGATGATTGGTTAAGAACCATGGAAAAGAAATTGGATATCGCTCGTTGTGAGGAAGCAGATAAAGTCCCATTTGTTACCCATTATCTTGAAGGCACGGCAGCCATATGGTGGGACAACACCAAGTTAATGTGGCCCACTGAAGAGATTTCTTGGGAGAAATTCAAAGAACTGTTCCTCAAGTATCATATCCCCACGGGAATCATGAAAGTGAAGCAGAGGGAATTCCTGGCCCTCACACAAGGAAACATGTCTGTGGGAGAATACCTAAACAAGTTCAACAATTTCACCCGGTACTGATGAGGACATCAATACCATTGTTACACCCACAGCCCCTGCTTCTATACATACTGGACCAATTACTAGAGCTCGCGCACGTCAATTTCACCCGGTACTGAAGGGAGTTGTGAAGGAACGTTCTGTTCGCGTCATCATAGATGGAGGGAGCTGCAACAACTTGGCTAGCATGGAGATGGTGGAGAAGCTATCTCTCACCACAAGACCACATCCACATCCTTACTATATCCAATGGTTCAACAACAGCGGCAAGGTTAAGGTAACACGTACTGTTCGTGTGCATTTTAGTATCTCTACATATGCTGATTATGTTGATTGTGATGTGGTACCCATGCAAGCATGTTCATTATTACTTGGTAGACCATGGCAATTTGATAAAAATTCTGTACACCATGGTAGAAACAATCAGTATACTCTTGTTCATAAGGATAAACATATTACTTTGCTTCCTATGACCCCTGATTCTATTTTGAAAGATGATATTAATAGAGCTAGTAAAGCAAAACAGGAGAAAAATAAGAGTGAAAATCAGATTGTGGCAAAAGAATTTGAGCAACAAATGAAGCCTAATAATAAACCATCTAGTGTTGCTTCTGAAATTAAATTGAAAAGTGCATGCTTACTTGCCACCAAATCTGATATTGATGATCTAGATTTCAGCAATTCTGTTTGCTATGCTTTTGTGTGCAAAGAGGCGTTATTTTCATTCGAGGACGTGCCTTCCTCTTTGCCTCCTGCGGTCACTAACATTTTGCAGGAGTTCGCTGACGTCTTTCCACAAGACGTGCCACCGGGATTACCACCTATTCGCGGGATTGAGCATCAGATTGACTTAATTCCCGGTGCTTCGTTGCCAAACCGTGCGCCATACCGTACCAATCCAGAGGAGACGAAGGAGGTTATGCGTCAAGTACAGGAGTTGCTCGACAAAGGTTATATACGCGAATCCCTTAGTCCTTGTGCTGTTCCTATTATTCTAGTGCCGAAAAAGGATGGTACATCGCGTATGTGTGTTGATTGTAGAGGCATTAATAATATTACTATTCGTTATCGTCATCCTATTCCTAGACTAGATGATATGCTTGATGAATTGAGTGGCTCTACAATATTCTCCAAAGTTGATTTGCGTAGTGGATACCATCAAATTCGTATGAAATTGGGGGATGAATGGAAAACAGCATTTAAAACAAAGTTTGGATTATATGAGTGGTTAGTCATGCCTTTTGGGTTAACTAATGCACCTAGTACTTTCATGAGATTAATGAACGAAGTTTTACGTGCTTTCATTGGACGATTTGTGGTAGTCTATTTTGATGATACACTGATTTATAGCAGATCTTTGGAGGAACATTTGGAACATTTACGTGCTGTTTTTATTGCTTTACGTGATGCACGTTTGTTTGGTAACCTTGGGAAGTGCACCTTTTGCACCGACCGAGTATCTTTTCTTGGCTATGTTGTTACTCCACAGGGAATTGAAGTTGATAAAGCCAAGATTGAAGCTATTGAGAGTTGGCCACAGCCCAAAACAGTCACTCAAGTGAGGAGTTTTCTTGGACTCGCTGGTTTCTATAGGCGTTTTGTGAGAGATTTCAGCACCATTTGTTTTGCTTACAAATGAAGGGCCTAGCTTGGACAAGAAAGAGGAACCTTGGAGCAAGTTCAAGCATGGAGATGATGGCATGCACAAGGGGAACAAGAACGGAGTTACAAGTGATGATTTCAGGACTTTGAATCCACCATAATGAGTGCTGGAAGCCTTGGACGAAATATACAAGATGTCACTTCATAAATTTCGTCCAGAGGCTATGATAGGTGCTGCGTCACCTTATTATTGGGCCAGGCCCATGTAATTTCGAAATACTTGAGTATAGGCTGTTTTTAGAGTCCGTATGTGTGGGGAAACAAGAGATAGGGTTGGTTTCGGACCCCTCCTTCAAGGGCCACGAAATCCCCCCCTCTTCCTCCATATATACAGCCCTTAGGGCACCGTTTAGACTTTGGGTTTTGTTTAGATTAAAAGTTCGCCATAGCTGCAACTTCGCGTACTTCGTTTGTGTTCAACGACCAGACCAAGACGTCACAGAACCCCACCTTGATCAATAAAGCTTTCATCTTATATTCGCAATATCCAGATTGCAAATCTTAGTTTCTTGCTTGTTCTTCGTTTTGCTTGCAGGAGATAGACCCTCGTGGTCAGGTTGATTGTGCTCCGGCGTGGTCAATAACCTCTCGGAGTTGGTTTAGCGATTGCTAAGGCGCGACGTCCTCGCACGTTCGTAGTCGGATCGTCAAAGTCTACTCCACCAAAAACGATAGCTATCATCTCATCGAAAGATCGGGACACCCTCGCCTCTATCAGGTACTCTCCTCATGATGTGGCTACCGAAGAAAGGAAAATAGACCGGTTCCTCGGAGG
This sequence comes from Thinopyrum elongatum, assembly GCA_011799875.1. Lineage (NCBI taxonomy): Eukaryota > Viridiplantae > Streptophyta > Magnoliopsida > Poales > Poaceae > Thinopyrum > Thinopyrum elongatum. Next base: position 2,215 of record JAAAXO010000642.1, on the reverse strand, counting down.
ACTTAATCACGCCCTCCGATGTCAGTTATGCATGTTGGACTTCCCCGATTTCCAGACATTGGTGGATAAGGCCTTCATCGTCGAACGAGAACAAAAGTCTGGGAATGATGATCGTAAGAGGAAGTTCGAGCCCAAGAAGGACAACAAGGAGCCATACACGCAAAAGCTGCACAGTTGGCAGCCAGGGTCATCTGAGAACAAACCAGTGTGGAACAATGGTGGCAACAACAGCAAGCCAGGTAACCAGAACAAGACCTTCCGCAAGCAGCCAGTCATAGAGGACTGCCGCCGCAACAACACCTGTTTCACTTGTGGCCAGAGTGGACACTACGCCAAGCAGTGCCCTACCAATAACGGAAAGCAATCAGCTGACCACAAGCCACAAGTCAATCACCTTGGACGTCGTCCCAACCACAACTTCAGCCACGGATGCGTCCACCACATCTCTGCCAAAGAAGTCTGCGAAGCTCCAGACCTTGTCCTTGGTATGTTCTCTATCAATAACATACCTGCCATAATTTTATTTGATTCTGGGGCTTCCCATTCGTTTATTTCGCGAAGTTTTGCCACCTTGCACAAATTTTCTCCTTCACTTTTGGACAAAATCATGGTGGTACAATCCCCTGGCTCTATGCTCAAGACAAATATAATACACAAGGATCTGGAAATTTCAATTCATGGAGTCAAATTCCCGGCCACCCTTTGATAGAGGCGGGGGTGTCCCGATCTTTCGATGAGATGGTAACTATCGATTTGGTGGAGCCGACTTTGACGATCCGACTACAAACGTGCACGACGTTGCGCCTTAGCAATCGCTAAACCAATCTCCTGAGGTTACTGATGATGCTGGAAGCATGATCAGCCTGACCACGAAGGTCTATTCCTGCACGCAATCGAAGAACAAGCAAGAATATGATAATGCAATCTGAATATTGCGAATATAGATGAAGTATTGATAATGGTGGGGATCCGAAAGCGGTCTTGGTCTGGTCGTTGGACACAAACGAAGTACACGAAGTTGCAATGGCTAACTTTTAAACTAAACAAATCCCAAGGAAAAAGCTACTAGATGGATCTACTTATATAGGAGTAAGGGGTGGTGGCCAAGGAGGTGGGAGGACGTCCCAAGGCAGCCTAAAACTAACCCTAGGTCGTACAAGGCTCATGGGCCCAAGTGGAGGTGATGCAACACCTTTGGACTTGTAGTTTGACTCGGATTCTGCTGCAGCGTCAGATTGTTTCGTTGATAACTCAACGCTCCGGACGAATTTTAATGTGAATCCAATTGGGTTGGAAATAGCACGAAATCTACTTTCCAACAAAAAAAGAATCACCCAATTCGGAGTCCGTATGAAATAGTTCTTGGCGTTTTGAGTCAGGTATGTCTGTGCAGTCCGAATCTGAATCCAGAACGTGAGAGACTTGGACTCTATCTTCTCTTGGCCCAAAAGTGACGTGAGAGGACTTTTTGAACAGCACCTAAACATCTCTTTTCCCCTTATCTTCATATGTGGATTGTACAAATGTCCCATGCACCTGCAATTAGACATGACACAAAAGTTTGTGAAGTATTTTTGTCCTGGATGACATAAATAAATTATTGCATAGTTTGCATTAGAAATCACCTCACAAATATACAAGTATGCAATATTTTTGGTCGTATCCAAGGTAGTCATGTCCTCATCATCCTCCCCTTCTTGAAAACAAAGCCGTCCTCGGCGTTGCTTAAGCTGAACTGTGGCTAACAAAAGAGACAAGGTGTACATGTTGTATATGTATATGTCATCCAGTTTTACTTCCCTTAGTTTTTGCATATATGACACATGTATACATGAGTAACCTTCATAGTTCATAAAATCTAAAGCCAAAATATTATCACAAGAAGTAGAAGGCATGAAAATATTGCAACTCAGTTTGCACATATAAGTGAAGCACTTATTCATTTCAAAAGGTTGACAATGTTCATCATTAAACCATCCTAACATTGGTGAATAAACCTTAGTTGCATCAAATTTACATGCTACAACATGCTTAAATAAGCAAACATGCAATAAGTCATTGGTCACAGAATCATCATCAAGATTAGAGGTCATATCAAAATGATTAAACATTGGTTCTTTTGCATCAACAGTTAATTCAATGGGTGCACTCAAAATTGTTGGTATTTCAGTTGTTTGATCACATGACGCATTCATGACAGTAACACAATTCTCTA
>JAAAXO010000641.1:149489-297658 GCA_011799875.1 Thinopyrum elongatum | reverse complement strand
CTTAACCTATTGTCCAAAAAAAGCCACAAAAAAAAAGTTTAGATCTATCATCCTTTGTCCGCCAGTCTAGCCTTTGCAATTTTTTCTTTTCACTTGCTTGCATAGTTGAATATCGGTTACATCGTCGTGTCGAGTTGCTGGTCCTTAGTGTCTAAGGTTTCGCTTTAGAGTTTTCGAGTTCGTGGTTCCACTTAGTCACAGGCCGCCGGCTTGCAACTCGTTATTCCTTCGCGCTGTCCACCATCCCTCCATCAATTCCAAATCGTGCTACCCACCATTCATTGTCTCATCATAGTTTGCGAGAGGTCGTTCACATCTGTGCTTGTTCCAATTCCTACATCTTATCTAGTTCGTTTTGGAAAGAGGGAGAGAGAAAAAAAGAGAAAAAAAAAGTAAACAAAAAAAAGTCAAGAGAAAAAAAGAGAGAAAGAAAAAAAAAATTGTGAGGGAACTAAACAGAGAGGCAGAAAAAAAAACAAAATTGCGATATCTATTAGACTCATCTCCGTAGCTGAATTCGGATTGGAAACTGTTTGTGCAGTTTTCAGTGCGATGTTCGTTAAACAGCAATATGTCTAATTTCGTACGAAGTCCTTGTTTGGGGGGGGGGGTCCTCCGTGAGCTACATAGGACTCAATAAAAGTATTAGTGACAGATCTCGTCACCGATCTAAAATAAGTTAGCCAGAAGCTACGTCAATTATGTTGTGGACCCCTCAGCCTCAAAATGTCGACTTCTAAAATAGGTCTTACATTGGCCCTCCAAGTTCAGCAGAACTACAGCTTAGTTCCGCATCACCATTATTCGAGAGCAGGATTGTTAGAAATTTTGTAGGGGCCAATTCCTCATTTAACTCGGAATTAGGATTCTTTTGAGTTTGAAAAACGAATGCGGTGGGCACTTGATGCGTATCTTGAGTCAAATATATCTTAAGACAATATCTGTAAGCAAACCTTCAGAGTAGAAAGTTGCATGAGCAAATATGTTGGTATGATCGCATAGCTTGTAGTATGTATAAATCTACCTTTCTGAAAGTCAGTAAGCGAAATTATCAAATATTACTGCTATAGGTTAGTTGTGAATGCGGGTAGTGATAGCTTATACGGCTGCTGGGGGGACGTGAGCGTGAGTAGAAATAGTCTCATAAGCAGGCATTTGAATACATTAGATGGCCTGAACGTCAACTGGACTATAAGAGTCCTATGAACGAAGTCTGATTGCTATACGCTTTTGTGCTAATTAGAATCGCCGTGACCACAATACAGTTAGAGTCCCGTTTACATTTAGGCGTCTGCGTTCCTCTAGATGGGGCGGCAGAACTAATTCAATTACTGCTCGGTGATCACAGAACTTCCGAAGAAGCGACAGTAATCATACCAAGCATGCCGTAGTGTGACGCATATTACTGATCACTTATATCGGTCACTTTAAGTCTCGCGGTAGCATACTCGACCCATTGAAATTATGGATTATGTCGCGGACAGTATAAAATCTGTGTGAGGCTACTTTCCAGTTCAATATAATAAAGATAAAGGTTCCAAACACAGCTACACGAGCTCTGCCTACCGAACCAATCAATATTCTTCCTTACAAATTCAGCTTAGTAATCAAATTTTTAGATTCTACCAACCAGTTGTAAATACATACTTTCACACCGCACCCACTGGCAGATTCGCCTTTACTCCAAATCCCTTTCGGAGTTATTTTTGACCCCTCCAATAACTGGCTGGATTGTCCCCCCACGTCACCTTAGACCCCAATGTGCTGCCATCAGGTAAGAAAACTTTGTAAGGTAATATTTGATAATTTGCTTTACTGTGAGCGCTTTTTAAAACCAACCACAAACCCCTAGCGTACGTTCCATAGGTAAAAACACTTACTATCTTCGATATTTTTATTTAGTTTTCTACTCTAACTAAATCATCTCGGTGCAGGCTTCCGAAGGAGGTGCTCGTTCCATTCAGTGTAGCGTCCTCTTGGGCTTTTCGAGCCGGATCGTTACGTCACTGTGGGAATATTTACTTTATGCCATCACTCTTAAGAAAAGCAACAATCCACAGCACACAATCTTAGAGGAGCTAATTATATCATCAGAATGCATCTGATCAATCAGTTTAAATGGTTTATCCATGCTCCAATACCATTTACTAGCTGTTTTCGTTTTGTTTGTTCCGCCTGAAATCGATTCCTATTATTGAGGATGGGACGTACAGTATAATAAGTTGCCTCAATATTTGCCATCTTCTGCCATTACTGTTCTTTAACATGAGCGTGGGATAAAATTTCACCCCAAGCTTGTCGCGGTTTCGTCACTTATAAATTTTAGTAGCTTTAATGACCATTTGATTAGTGTTGGGGATGAGATGCAATAATGTGTCGTAATTAAATACCTGATCCTTTATACCTTACGCTACTTGGTGATGATCCTTTGTAACTTACCTGTCCCAATGCATGAGAACATAGATCTTGTCAGTTGGAATGTTTATTTTATACTCCCGCGGTGTTGATTGGCCATTGTACATCAATAAAATATAACATACGACTGACATTTAAAAAAATCAAGGCCCAACTGGACACGTAACCAAATTATTATGATAGAATTACAAACTAACATTGTTGCACTCTTATCCTACTTTTTAGAAGAAGAAACGCGTAAGACGATTTATATTTAATCTTATGTAAACGGAATAGTATGCTCTTTAGGGGGCAAGTGATTTAAACATAACAAAACCCCGTGGAATTCTCAAAGAGATAACTTGCAATTCAATGAAGAGTGATGGCAATTATCCTATGGACCCATATTATTAAGTGGTCTGTTTTTTTTCGCTCATCGTGCCTTGCTTCCTGCCAAAGCCTGAACAGGACTAATAAAATACGACGTTTTTTGCCCCCCCCACACACGAAAGGAGCAACCAGTGCACGACTGATGCACCATTTCCAAGATGTTTGTATACGATGTGTTTCTTTATAACTGTACAATAAGGCGTACTATTCACAAATTCCCACATCCCCTTTGTTTATCGCAAAAATGACACCAATGCATACCCTCCACCATGGCGAATGGACACTCAATCTAACCCGACCGAGCATAAGTAGCGCCTAAGAATCAAATCTTGAAATATTGATTCATGTGTCAAAGATTACCGAGACAGTTTTAATGGGCACAAACGGTTACGAGGTATTTTCACTTAATCTACCTTGACATAACAGTGAGAACGCATGTCGGCCCCTAAGATTCAACATTGCGACATCTAACCAAATAGCATGTGTTTTGAAGAAATTATTGAGTTTTTCCTATTTGAATATATGGGCACAGTGTCCCCCCTCTAAGACTATTATTTTATGGAGAATTGTTTCTTTGACACCTATACCAACCGTCATGTATAATGCATGTCATGTGGGGAAATCACCAGAACAACGATGAAAAATACCTCAACCAAATTTTGGAGATGTACATCTCGATTGTCTTACATATATACTGCTTAATTAGAAATTTCGCAAAAGACAACCAATGGTTCAGATTAATCACTTTATGATATTAACCGAATACGTATCCAGTAGAAGCGCCCATCTCGTACTTCTTGGCTGATGCAAATATTGGGGTGTGGTCGAATAAGCTGCATTCGATATATTTGCCGATGTTTTTTCGTGTCGCTTATTTCTAGCAAATTGGGGCTAGTGCAATTTGGATCAGTTATTTGCAATGTGTTCAAGATAGAACATGGTTTCTATCTCCCAATGTTGAGATGATTTTTTTTAATGATGAACATTGGTCAAGCCCCTTTGATATTGTAATAAGAGCTTACACTTATATGTGGCTAATATGAGTTTTTTGCAATATTTTTTCATGCCTTCTAATACTTCGTGATCAATATTTTTTGTGGCTATTAAACCATTCATGAACTATGTAAGTTTCAACTACCATGTATACATTGGTTTCCATAATGTGGCAAAAATCAAGGGGAAGGTAAAAAATGTATTCCAATACCTATCTCACAAGCACTGTACAACATCACTTTGTTTCCTCCCTTATGTTAGCCCACATTATCAGGAATTAAGACACAACAGGCCGAGGGCAACGGCTAGATTATTTGGTTTTCAGAAGCTGGGAGGTAAGTGATGCAGGAACAAATGGAAAAACCAGTCTGGGAATAAACTCGTAACCCCGAAAAATATTTGCAAAAAGTCACCAATATGCCTACAATATCATACGTAGATATTAGGTTCTGAAATATATATCTAATGCACAAACTAAGCTATAATTTGTTTGGTGAGAAGTACATGATGCAGTACCACAGGACAAAAATACTTTCACAAACACCCTATTTGTAGCTACGTATGATTCATAACATAATGCGCTCCAGGTTGTAATGCGACCTTTATAGTTATACAATTCAACTCTAGAAAGCAATAGTGAAACGAAGAATGTGTTAGTAGCTACGCAGTTCAATAAACACGATACCTCTCATAGCGGAACTCACGTCACCATTATTGGGCCACGAGTAAGATAGCAGGTCCAGCAAAGATCTCTCAAGCGTCTGTGATCTGGTATCATAGCTACCCGTCCACTGATCGAGACTGCCATGGTCACAAACTCAGCTTGTACCTATCAAAGACCCGCCAAGACACTTTCTTCACACATACGCGACTCTCGAATTTACGCGGGGGTGCAATCATGCAACATTTTTAGGCAGTTTGTGATAAATGGATTAAGTAGATTGTTGTGCGTCTTGTCGCAACACAACTCCCAAAATTTGGGGGAAATCACCTGAAAATTCATCCAAGAGGCCCTTATGAGTCAATTGTTCCAGACGAATTCAATCATGGACCGACTAAGTAAAGCAACATCCCGAGTCAAACATTGTAACTAATGCTCTCAAATGTCGGGGTTGGCATCTACCATATGTTCCACTCTAATAGGCTGCCTCCGATGAGGCATTCTTGTAACGAATCCTGTGGGTTTTAACGTTTTTTTAATGACCTTGCTTGGCACGTCCATCAGAACCGGCTCAACACACCTCACATTCGCGGCGAAACCAAAGCTTCTACGCACACGAAAAAATGTTAAAGTGGCGCCATTCCGATATTAAAACGATCACGCCGACCCAGAACGACCAGGCAGCGAGAAGGCTATCAAACTCTAAACTGTAAACTGCCTATATAGAGTACTAATTGTACTCCTATACTGGTATGCCCCCACTCTAGACTTTTCCTATAAGGGTATATATGTTTAGGTTATAAGAAAGATCTAGGCTCCTTCATATGCAAACTTCTCGTGTAATCTTCAGGATTTGCATTTTGCTGTCCACAGGAGCCATTGTGACCCAAGATAACCCGCTTTCCTTGACGACAATCCTGCTGTCACCAACTGTTTATCACATATGCCTTCACTCTATTATTGACACGGCAAATATTCGAGTATAAATTGCATTTAGCATTATGCTTCCTCTTCTTGGTTCTAAGTTAACCTAAACCTACATATTTCTGTGCAGTGGCCGGAAATGAGTACCTTTCCGTGGTCAGTGCACTTATCATGTGAACTTGCCAGCAGTTCTAAATCAGTTAATCCTGTCAGGCAGGGAGAAAAGCGGTGTTTACATCGCGACGACTTGGCTTAAGCTGCCGGATGGCGTCAACGTCAGAAATAGCACGTTAATAGGGGTGCATATTCGTGGAATCGTGACATCTCTAGTATCGGCACTATCCAGCGAACAATAGATCGATAGTCTGACCAGCATGACAAGGATCTCATTCCGAAGAGTAATTGGCGCGAGTTGATAAAGACAGAAGTAGAGTTAAGCCATGACTCCTACTTAACCGTGGCAAAACATAAGCAGCTTCTGATCACTGTTCAGTATTGCTTATAGAAACAAGCAAGGGGCTGTGGTGTGTATACAATGATGTAACTTGAATGTTCCGAAACAATCATTCATACTCATGCCGGACCAACCCAAACCCCTTGGCTTAAATGTAAATCGAGTCGACTCTCGAAGACGGTAACAGCTTCATTCATCTCTCAATACCAATAGCTTGAAGAGCTTCAGATAATTAACTCAGGGCATGCTCTCCTTAAAACGAGTATGACTTCATGACCACCCAAATAAGATAACTGTACGCCATAGGTCAAGGGCTCATAGTTTATTGGATGCTTATCGAATTTATTTCTTCTCATAAGGCACACCCAATTATTAATGGACCATGGCAGGCACAAGCTGGCAGTAATATAAGCACATCAAGTTTTGGAATTGTCGCGCAACTCAAGGTAGAAATGCTAGTGCCTTAATCAGGCACATGTAGAAACCAAGACGAGATCATCCAGGTGGCAAACACAACATGGTTTTACTTGCTCACCGCTTATCCATCACTAAGATCGCATCATTTTATCAATTTTAGCTATTCATTCCTCGCCGGAAATCGTCTCAAATGTCTGCCTAATAGTACCTACGCTAAGACACAGCTTTTTTTTAAAAGATCCTAATTCAGCACGTGTGTTTTTATAATCATCAAAGGTTAAACCAATTTCTCCTCAAAGATTGTGAAGGTACTGACACCTATATCATGTCTGCTAATATCGAAAGAGTAGAGAAACGCCATCAATACATTCCTTGGTCACCAGAGATACACATCTTAGTATGTAGAATTGCAAAATGAACGTAATATATAAGTCCAACATTTCATTAGTGATTATAGGCCAAGGCATTCACTTTCCCACGGAGCAGTTTTGTGTGACTCCAGAAAAAAAAAAATTAATTATTGTTTATTGACCGTCTATCAAAGGACACTCTCCTGATGTAGCATATAGCTAGACAAATGTTAACTATAGTGACATACTATCAGATTCGTGATCTATCAGTTTGGGCAAGCGTGGTACATGTATTAACGTAAACAAAAGGCATACGTTTAGAAATTCAACCTCAACTTAGTCGCCAATAATCAATCTTCTACAATAAGATGACTAAGTCCAAATTTAGTTAGCGACCGATCTGGAAAACCAGACTAGTGAACATTACTTGGGCAGCAATCCATGTCAAGCCGTCATAATCTATACACCAAGATAAGTAACAAAATCAGTCAAACATATTACACGCATGCAATGCGCTATTTATGATACCCCAGTCGGACAAATAAGAAAAGTAGAGGTAGTTCATGTCCATTGTTTCGAGTAACCTATCCAACGACAACACAACACAGTAGATGCCTATCCAACGTCTGCATTATGCCCTTCCATTTTGTTAATTTACAGCTAACCTGAAAACGAAAGTCTCTCGATAACATATAAACTCCTTACCACAAAGGAACGGCCAACTATGGTGGGTCGAAAGAGCAATAGAGAGCATATACATAAACACTACATGAGGATATGACGGTCCGTGACTAAAATAGCTTTAGACATGTTAAATGTTCGACCTAGTCTGGAAGCACACAAAAGACGCATTTACTACACCGATATCTACGCGCGTCTACGGATCATTATAAGGTTGACAACTCAGAGACGAAATGTGTAGCAAGCTATAATCTACATCCCTCACGTATGTCGTTCACAAGCTCATAAGTGTACCCGTTCAATAAATAATCTACTCACTCCGTATCCCACTCTGCGAGCGCCCCTAGCCTGCAACAGTCGACAGACGACGATAGCTTAGCTTACTGGAAATGCCATAGCTTGTTTTAGCACGAAACAGCAATGTCACAACAATTCCTATCGTTTAACAGTGACCGTACCAAACTATGTTCGATTATGGTTATTCCCATCCCGGTAAAAAATAAATCTAATCTAGGGAAACTGGAAATTCTCACCGAGCAAACTTAAACTGATACCACTTGATAGAGGCGAGGTTGTCCCGGATCTTTCGACGAATGGTAACTACGTTTGGTGAGCCGACTTTGACGATCCACTACAAACGTCCAACGTTCCGCCTTAGCAATCGCTAAACCAATCCCTGAGGGTGTTATGATGATGCTGGAAGCACGATCACCTCCCACGAAGTCTTTCCGCTGCACGCAAATCGAAGAAACAGAGACAATATATAATGCAATCTGAATATTGCAATATAGATGAAGTATTGATAATGGTGGGGTCCGAAAGACGTCTTGGTCTGGTCGTTGACACAAATCAAGTACACGAAGTTGCAATGGCTAACTTTAACTAAACAAATCCCAAGAAAAAGCTACTAGATGGATCACTTAATGGGTAAGGGGTGGCGGCCAAGGAGGGTGGTAGGATCCCAAGGCATCCTAAAACTAAACCCTAGTTCTACAAGGCTCATGGGCCCAAGTGGAGTGTATGCACACCTTTGGACTTGTAGTTTGACTCGGATTCTGCTACAGCGTCGATTGTTTGTCGTCGATACCTCATAGCTCCGGATGAATTTTAGGTGAATCCAATTGGTGGTTGAAAGGCACAAATCTACTTTCCAACAAAAAGAAGCACCCATTCGGATTCCGTATGAAAAATTCTTGGCGTTTTGAGTCAGGTTAGTCTGTGCAGTCCGAATCTGATCCGAACGTGAGAGACTTGGACTCTATCTTCTCTTGGGCCCAAAGTGACGTGAGAGGACTTTTTGAACGCACCTAAACTTCTCATTTTCCCTTATCTTCATATTTGAATTGTACAAATGTCCCATACACCTGCATTAGACATGGCACACAGTTTGTGAAGTATTTTTTGTCCTGGATGAACAACCATAAATTATTGCATAGTTTGCAATAGAAATCACCTCACAAATATACATGTATGCAATATTTTTGGTCGTATCCAATGTTTCATGTCCTCATCATGGACCCATCTAGAGCTGCGCGACAGCTACATTAAATTACAGGTACTTTCGTTTCTTGGTAATGATTCTAATGTTCATGAGAATATGATGCGCCTAATGGATACATTTGTTTTGCTTACAAATGAAGGGCCTAGCTTGGACAAGAAGAGGACCCTTGGAGCAAGTTCAAGCATGGAGAGATGGCCTATGCGCAAGGGGAACAAGAACTGGAGTTACAATTATGATTTCAGGACTTTGAAGCCACCATAGGAGCAGGAAGCCTTGGACGAAATATACAAGATGCCACTTCATAAAATTTCTTCCACGTGCTATTATAGGCTGCGTACCTTATTATTGGGCCAGGCCCATGTACTTTCGAAATACTGTGAGTATAGGATCTTTTTAGAGTCCGTATGTGTGGGGAAACAAGAGATAGGGTTGGTTTCGGACCCCTCCTTCAAGGGCCACGAAATCCCCCCCTCTTCCTCCATATATATAGCCCTTAGGGCACCGTTTAGACTTTGGGTTTTGTTTAGATTAAAAGTTCGCCATAGCTGCAACTTCGCGTACTTCGTTTGTGTTCAACGACCAGACCAAGACGTCACAGAACCCCACCTTGATCAATAAAGCTTTCATCTTATATTCGCAATATCCAGATTGCAAATCTTAGTTTCTTGCTTGTTCTTCGTTTGCTTGCAGGAGATAGACCCTCGTGGTCAGGTTGATTGTGCTCCGGCGTGGTCAATAACCTCTAGGAGTTGGTTTAGCGATTGCTAAGGCGCGACGTCCTCGCACGTTCGTAGTCGGATCGTCAAAGTCTACTCCACCAAAAACGATAGCTATCATCTCATCGAAAGATCGGGACACCCTCGCCTCTATCAATTACTCTACTTATGATAAGGAATTATATGCTCTTGTTCGGACTTTGGAAACATGGCAACATTATTTATGGCCCAAAGAATTTGTTATTCATTCTGATCATGAATCTTTGAAACATATTAAAAGTCAAGCCAAACTGAACCATAGACATGCTAAATGGGTTGAATTCATTGAGACTTTCCCTTATGTCATTAAACACAAGAAGGGTAAAGAAAATGTTATTGCTGATGCATTGTCTCGTCATTATACTATGCTTTCACAACTTGACTTTAAAATATTTGGTTTGGAGACCATCAAAGATCAATATGTGCATGATGCTGAATTTAAAGATATATTGCAGAATTGTAAAGAAGGGAGAACATGGAACAAGTTCGTCGTTAACGATGGATTTGTGTTTCGTGCTAACAAGCTATGCATTCCAGCTAGCTCCGTTCGTCTTTTGTTGTTGCAGGAGGCGCATGGAGGAGGATTAATGGGACACTTTGGCGTAAAGAAGACGGAGGATGTACTTGCTACACATTTCTTTTGGCCAAAGATGAGACGGGATGTTGAGCGCTTTGTTGCTCGCTGCACTACATGTCAAAAAGCTAAGTCACGACTCAATCCTCATGGTTTATATATGCCGTTGCCTGTACCTAGTGTTCCATGGGAGGATATATCTATGGACTTTGTTTTGGGTTTACCTCGAACAAAGAAGGGGAGGGATAGCATATTTGTTGTCGTGGATAGGTTCTAGAAAATGGTACACTTTATACCATGTCATAAAAGCGATGTTGCTGCTAATGTTGCTGATTTGTTCTTTCGTGAAATTATTCGCTTGCATGGTGTGCCAAATACTATTGTTTCAGATCGTGATACCAAATTTCTTAGCCACTTTTGGAGATGTTTATGGGCTAAGTTGGGGACTAAACTGCTTTTTAGTACTACTTGTCACCCCCAAACTGATGGACAAACTGAAGTAGTCAATAGAACTTTGTCTACTATGCTTAGGGCTGTTTTGAAGAATAACAAGAAAATGTGGGAAGAATGCTTGCCTCATATTGAATTTGCTTATAATCGTTCGTTGCATTCTACTACTAAGATGTGCCCTTTTGAAATTGTATATGGTTTCCTACCTCGTGCACCTATTGATTTGTTGCCTCTTCCATCTTCGGAGAAGGTTAATTTTGATGCTAAACAACGTGCTGAATTGATCTTAAAAATACATGAGTTAACTAAGGAGAACATTGAGCGTATGAATGCTAAATATAAACTTGCTGGAGATAAGGGTAGAAAACATGTTGTGTTTGCACCTGGAGATCTTGTTTGGTTACATTTGCGTAAGGATAGATTTCCTGATTTGCGCAAATCAAAGCTAATGCCACGTGCTGATGGTCCTTTTAAGGTGTTAGAGAAAATAAATGATAACGCATATAAACTTGAGCTGCCTGCAGATTTTGGGGTTAGTCCCACTTTTAACATTGCAGATTTGAAGCCTTATTTGGGTGAGGAAGATGAGCTTCCGTCGAGGACGACTTCATTTCAAGAAGGGGAGGATGATGAGGACATCAATACCATTGTTACACCCACAGGCCCTGCTGCTATACATACTGGACCAATTACTAGAGCTCGCGCACGCCAATTAAATTATCAGGTACTTTTGTTTCTTGGTAATGATTCTAATGTTCATGAGAATATGATGTTGCCTAAATTGGATACATTTGTTTTGCTTACAAATGAAGGGCCTAGCTTGGACAAGAAAGAGGAACCTTGGAGCAAGTTCAAGCATGGAGATGATGGCATGCGCAAGGGGAACAAGAACGGAGTTACAAGTGATGATTTCAGGACTTTGAAGCCACCATAAGGAGTGCAGGAAGCCTTGGACGAAATATACAAGATGCCACTTCATAAATTTCGTCCAGAGGCTATTATAGGTGCTGCGTCACCTTATTATTGGGCCAGGCCCATGTAATTTCGAAATACTTGAGTATAGGCTATTTTTAGAGTCCGTATGTGTGGGGAAACAAGAGATAGGGTTGGTTTCGGACCCCTCCTTCAAGGGCCACGAAATACCCCCCCCTCTTCCTCCATATATACAGCCCTTAGGGCACCGTTTAGACTTTGGGTTTTGTTTAGATTAAAAGTTCGCCATAGCTGCAACTTCGCGTACTTCGTTTGTGTTCAACAACCAGACCAAGACGTCACAGAACCCCACCTCGATCAATAAAGCTTTCATCTTATATTCGCAATATCCAGATTGCAAATCTTAGTTTCTTGCTTGTTCTTCGTTTGCTTGCAGGAGATAGACCCTCGGGGTCAGGTTGATTGTGCTCCGGCGTGGTCAATAACCTCTCGGAGTTGGTTTAGCGATTGCTAAGGCGCGACGTCCTCGCACGTTCGTAGTCGGATCGTCAAAGTCTACTCCACCAAAAACGATAGATATCATCTCATCGAAAGATCGGGACACCCTCGCCTCTATCACCAAGTTGTTGCAGCTCCCTCCATCTATGATGACGCGAACAGAACGTTCCTTCACAACTCCCTTTGTATGGAACAAATTATGCCTCTGATTTTGCTCAGCTTGTGTGACCTGCACACTCAAAACACGTTGAGCAACTAAACATTCATACCTGTCAGCGTCTTCAGGAGCCATGTATTGCGTCTCATGATCAGAATCATCTCCACCGTGTTCTTCACTTGTAATAAGAGCCAAAGTCTCCTCATCATAATCACTAGCGGACTCATACCCACCATCCTCAGTAGCAATCATAACACGCGGAGATTGGCATTCTCTCGCATAATGACCTCTTCCCTTACAACGACGACAAATAATATCATGTGTGTGCCCTGTTGATGCCATAGATGAAGAAGAGCTCTGGGCAGGCCCAGAAGGTGTACTCTTGGCAGATGGTGGTGGTGGTTCCTGTTTTCTTGTATCTCGGTTGGAATTGGCGGCTGAAGTCAGTGGTGCCGCAGTAGGACGTGTGGGAGTAGAGGAGGCACGCGGTGTCCATGATGAAGATCAACCTGCATTGGCGCGAACTAATTTTTCTGCAGGTCGATCTTCATCATGGACACCGCGTGCCTCCTCTACTCCCACACGTCCTACTGCGGCACCACTGACTTCAGCCGCCAATTCCAACCGAGATACAAGAAAACAGGAACCACCACCACCATCTGCCAAGAGTACACCTTCTGGGCCTGCCCAGAGCTCTTCTTCATCTATGGCATCAACAGGGCACACACATGATATTATTTGTCGTCGTTGTAAGGGAAGAGGTCATTATGCGAGAGAATGCCAATCTCCGCGTGTTATGATTGCTACTGAGGATGGTGGGTATGAGTCCGCTAGTGATTATGATGAGGAGACTTTGGCTCTTATTACAAGTGAAGAACACGGTGGAGATGATTCTGA
This sequence comes from Thinopyrum elongatum, assembly GCA_011799875.1. Taxonomy (NCBI): domain Eukaryota; kingdom Viridiplantae; phylum Streptophyta; class Magnoliopsida; order Poales; family Poaceae; genus Thinopyrum; species Thinopyrum elongatum. The sequence goes on along the minus strand of JAAAXO010000641.1, from coordinate 284,629 downwards.
TCATGAGACGCAATACATGGCTCCTGAAGACGCTGACAGGTATGAATGTTTAGTTGCTCAACGTGTTTTGAGTGTGCAGGTCACACAAGCTGAGCAAAATCAGAGGCATAATTTGTTCCATACAAAGGGAGTTGTGAAGGAACGTTCTGTTCGCGTCATCATAGATGGAGGGAGCTGCAACAACTTGGTGATAGAGGCGAGGGTGTCCCGATCTTTCGATGAGATGATATCTATCGTTTTTGGTGGAGTAGACTTTGACGATCCGACTACGAACGTGCGAGGACGTCGCGCCTTAGCAATCGCTAAACCAACTCCGAGAGGTTATTGACCACGCCGGAGCACAATCAACCTGACCCCGAGGGTCTATCTCCTGCAAGCAAACGAAGAACAAGCAAGAAACTAAGATTTGCAATCTGGATATTGCGAATATAAGATGAAAGCTTTATTGATCGAGGTGGGGTTCTGTGACGTCTTGGTCTGGTTGTTGAACACAAACGAAGTACGCGAAGTTGCAGCTATGGCGAACTTTTAATCTAAACAAAACCCAAAGTCTAAACGGTGCCCTAAGGGCTGTATATATGGAGGAAGAGGGGGGATTTCGTGGCCCTTGAAGGAGGGGTCCGAAACCAACCCTAACTCTTGTTTCCCCACACATACGGACTCTAAAAATAGCCTATACTCAAGTATTTCGAAATTACATGGGCCTGGCCCAATAATAAGGTGACGCAGCACCTATAATAGCCTCTGGACGAAATTTATGAAGTGGCATCTTGTATATTTCGTCCAAGGCTTCCTGCACTCCTTATGGTGGCTTCAAAGTCCTGAAATCATCACTTGTAACTCCGTTCTTGTTCCCCTTGTGCATGCCATCATCTCCATGCTTGAACTTGCTCCAAGGTTCCTCTTTCTTGTCCGAGCTAGGCCCTTCATTTGTAAGCAAAACAAATGTATCCAATTTAGGCAGCATCATATTCTCATGAACTTTAGAATCATTACCAAGAAACGAAAGTACCTGATATTTTAATTGGCGTGCGCGAGCTCTAGTAATTGGTCCAGTATGTATAGAAGCAGGGGCTGTGGGTGTAACAATGGTATTGATGTCCTCATCATCTTTTTTTCTTTTTTTTTTGCACTTTTTTTTTTGCTCCGCAACAATTTTTTTTCGAAAAAGTCTACAAATGGTCTAAAAACTGCCTAGCCAGAATTTTCCAGACTTAGTTTTTTTTTTTTTGAAACTGGAACTATTTTTCTTCTACGGGTAGCACGAAAATTGGGGAATCCGACTTGTTCACGACTCGCAGTATCGCGTGATCTGGAACTCTAAAATAAAGGAATAAATACTGGACTCGGACTAGGACTGGTGGCAGAGATGAATATGGTGGAACTCGGACTGGTGATGGTATATGACGGTAGTATATGTGGACTCGGATTGGTGGTGGTATATGGACTCGGATCGGTGGTGGTATATGGACTCAGAGAAATAGCAGATAAGCTGTGGTGGTATATGGTAGGGGCGATGATGATGGTGGCGGCGTGACAACTTGTGAACAGAACTCGAAACTCTAAAGAACTAGACGCTAAGACCAGCAACTTGACACGACGATGCAACCGCAAATTCAACAAAGCAAAAACCCTAAAAAGATTATGCAAAGGCTCAGATTGGTTCGGATATGATGAACTAACCCTAATTTTTTTTTGTGGCTTTTTTTTGGACAATACGTAAGAAAATAAATCTAATCTAGGGAAAACTGGAAATTCTCACCGAGCAACCTGAAAACTGATACCACTTGATAGAGGCGAGGGTGTCCCGATCTTTCGATGAGATGGTAACTATCGATTTGGTGGAGCCGACTTTGACGATCCGACTACAAACGTGCACGACGTTGCGCCTTAGCAATCGCTAAACCAATCTCCTGAGGTTACTGACGATGCTGGAAGCACGATCAACCTGACCACGAAGGTCTATTCCAGCACGCAATCGAAGAACAAGCAAGAATATGATAATGCAATCTGAATATTGCGAATATAGATGAAGTATTGATAATGGTGGGGATCCGAAAGCGGTCTTGGTCTGGTCGTTGGACACAAACGAAGTACACGAAGTTGCAATGGCTAACTTTTAACTAAACAAATCCCAAAGTCTAAACGGTGCCCTAAGGGCTGTATATATGGAGGAAGAGGGGGGGGATTTCGTGGCCCTTGAAGGAGGGGTCCGAAACCAACCCTATCTCTTGTTTCCCCACACATACGGACTCTAAAAATAGCCTATACTCAAGTATTTCGAAATTACATGGGCCTGGCCCAATAATAAGGTGACGCAGCACCTATAATAGCCTCTGGACGAAATTTATGAAGTGGCATCTTGTATATTTCGTCCAAGGCTTCCTGCACTCCTTATGGTGGCTTCAAAGTCCTGAAATCATCACTTGTAACTCCGTTCTTGTTCCCCTTGCGCATGCCATCATCTCCATGCTTGAACTTGCTCCAAGGTTCCTCTTTCTTGTCCAAGCTAGGCCCTTCATTTGTAAGCAAAACAAATGTATCCAATTTAGGCAGCATCATATTCTCATGAACATTAGAATCATTACCAAGAAACCAAAGTACCTGATAATTTAATTGGCGTGCGCGAGCTCTAGTAATTGGTCCAGTATGTATAGCAGCAGGGGCTGTGGGTGTAACAATGGTATTGATGTCCTCATCACCTTGGTTTACCTCTTCACTAGTAGTATTTGTAAGGGAAAAAATGCCATCAGACAGTGAAACTGTAGGAACAAAGTATGTCTACCAGAGGGGGGGGGGGGATGAATGGGAGTTTTAAATATTCTTCGGACAACTCAAAACTCTCATAACCCAGCAGCGAAACGAATGAAAAACAAACTACAGTGAGCTAAAACTAAATACCAAATGGAAACTAAACATGCATCGAGACAAAACACATGAAGGAAAACATGTCGAATATAAACATGGGTAGAAGATGTAACCTGTGGTGCTCGATGGCGACAGGGTATTTGTTCGACCAGTTCATCCTTCTGCACAAGGACTACGTCTGGTTGGAGGGGCTGTAACTTAACACGGAAGATAAACTCTCTTCACCCTATTCTCCTCGACAATTGGTTCGTCAACCAATGCCGATCACTTGTGGTAGATACTTGATAGAGGCGAGGGTGTCCCGATCTTTCGATGAGATGGTAACTATCGATTTGGTGGAGCCGACTTTGACGATCCGACTACAAACGTGCACGATGTTGCGCCTTAGCAATCGCTAAACCAATCTCCTGAGGTTACTGACGATGCTGGAAGCACGATCAGCCTGACCACGAAGGTCTATTCCTGCACGCAATCGAAGAACAAGCAAGAATATGATAATGCAATCTGAATATTGCGAATATAGATGAAGTATTGATAATGGTGGGGATCCGAAAGCGGTCTTGGTCTGGTCGTTGGACACAAACGAAGTACACGAAGTTGCAATGGCTAACTTTTAACTAAACAAATCCCAAGCAAAAAGCTACTAGATGGATCTACTTATATAGGAGCAAGGGGTGGCGGCCAAGGAGGTGGGAGGACGTCCCAAGGCAGCCTAAAACTAACCCTAGGTCGTACAAGGCTCATGGGCCCAAGTGGAGGTGATGCAACACCTTTGGACTTGTAGTTTGACTCGGATTCTGCTACAGCGTCAGATTGTTTTCTCGATAACTCATAGCTCCGGATGAATTTTAAGGTGAATCCAATTGGGTTGGAAAGAGCACGAAATCTACTTTCCAACAAAAAAAGAATCACCCAATTCGGAGTCCGTATGAAAAAGTTCTTGGCGTTTTGAGTCAGGTATGTCTGTGCAGTCCGAATCTGAATCCAGAACGTGAGAGACTTGGACTCTATCTTCTCTTGGCCCAAAAGTGACGTGAGAGGACTTTTTGAAAAGCACCTAAACTTCTCGTTTTCCCTTATCTTCATATGTGAATTTTACAAATGTCCCATACACCTGCAATTAGACATGGCACAAAAGTTTGTGAAGTATTTTTGTCCTGGATGACACAAATAAATTATTGCATAGTTTGCATTAGAAATCACCTCACAAATATACATGTATGCAATATCTTTGGTCGTATCCAAGGTATTCATGTCCTCATCATCCTCCACTTCTTGAAAACAAAGCCGTCCTCGGCGTTGCTTAATCTGAAATGTGGCTAACAAAAGAGACAAGGTGTACATGTTGTATATGTATATGTCATCCATTTTTACTTCCCTTGATTTTTGCACATATGACACATGTATACATGAGTAACTTTCATAGTTCATAAAATGTAAAGCCAAAATATTATCACAAGTATTAGAAGACATGAAAATATTGCAACTCAATTTGCACATATAAGTGAAGCTCTTATTCATATCAAAGGATTGACAATGTTCATCATTAAACCATCCCAACATTGGTGAATAAACCTTACTTGCATCAAATTTACATGCTACTACATGCTTAAATAAGCAAACATGCAATAAGTCTTTTGACACAAAATCATCACCAAGATTAGAGGTCATATCAAAAGGATTAAACATTGTTTCTTTTGCATCAACAATTAATTCATTGGGTGCACTCAAAATTGTTGATACTTCAACTCTTTGATCACATGACGCATTCATGACAGTAACACGATTCTCTAAAATAGTTGGTGTGCTCAAATCAATAGGTAACACAACACATGATGTATTCAAGTTAACTAGGCATGCATCATTCTCATGTGAAAGTTGAAAATCTGTACCTTTGTCATTACCTCTTATGATCAACTCAGATGATGTAGGCACTCTTGGAGGTGATGTGTCACATGATGGAGATGATGTAGTCCTCGCAACAACGGATGTGGTTGTCATAGTACGCCTAGTAGTTGAAGAAACATCTGTATCAACACTTGGAATGTGCACCGTGCGCTTGTTCTCCTTGTGGCCAACACGTCGTTTTATTTCCTGTTCAGCTTTGCAAGCAAGACGAAACAAATGGTCCATAGGATAACACTCTTCATGAATTAGAATCTCTTGAATATCGCAGTTTAATCCTCCCCAAAATCTATCCATAAAATCTTCTTCACTTTCTTCTAAAAATGAGTGCAATAATGTAGTTTGTAAATCATCATAATATTTTGTTACGGTGTCACTACCTTGTTTTAAATGTTGTAGTTTTTTAATCATGCCACGAGTATAATGAACATCTACGAATCTATCTCTCATGACATGTTTAAAACCATCCCAAGTAGTAGGTATATAATCAGGGTTTAACCGACAGTATTCACTCCACCAAACTAAAGCAAAGCTACTGAAAGTACTAACCGCGGCTTGAAATTTTCCACGCTCATCAAAATTATGGGAAGCAAATATAGCATTAATTTCGTACTCCCATTCAATATATAAATCAGGCCTAAAACGACCAGTAAATGGTGGCATGGAAACATTAACCTGATTATGTGCATTCTGATGTTGTTGCTCCTCTTGTGACGGTTGTTGTATTTTCTTAGGTGATGGCAAATCTCCCACGATCGATGAAGCCCAAGAACTAACAACTCCGGAACCTGCCATAGTTAGTAGAAAACAAGAAACAAAATCCAAGAATAATGTTCCTATGAACTACTAGGATGTGGTGGTAAAACGCTCACAGTGTAGCAAATATCAATATCTTACAAGTTCTTACCATGCAGCAGGTGGTGACAGGCAACCAGCGGTGTCAAATAACTCCGAAGATTGAGTAAAACGATTGCCAGGAGAACGTACGTATACACGGTGTAGAAATATGTGGAGCATGGAAGGCTTAAATATTTGGTAGCAAAAGATTAGCAATAATCAATTCAGAGATGCAATGTTGAATAAACGCTCAACGACGGTACTGTGCTGGTCCTAGGCTAGACCGGACTAGAGACGCGAGCCTAGAACACTAATGAGGTCACGGCGTAGCACAACTAGCATCAATAAAGGATATGAAGTAGCTCTGGACAGCAAAATATAAGTGAAGATCACAATGGCAGTAAAGATAATGATGAGAAATAACTACCAAGTAGCATATACCAATAATTCTCTCTCCAACTTTATTCTATAAAAGTTTGTGCCAATTTTATGATAATTTTTCTCAAGAATGGCACTGACTCAAGATTTCAAATGCAAAAAGAATCACTCAATTCCGAGTTGATATGAGGAGTCAAAAAATTCTAAAACTGGCCTGAAAAACTGGAACAAGCTGTGTTCACGAACTTCGGAGGGCAAAAAGACCTATTTAGAAGCCGATTTTGAGGTATCAAATATTGAACTTGCTTCTGCAACTATTTTGATGCGGCTCGTCGCTAGCTTTAATTTGAGTACTCACGGAGCCAAAACAGACTTCGTATGAAAAAGATATGCCTGTTTTACTGAACACTGCGCAAAACAGATTCCAATCCGAATTCAGCTACGAGATTGAGTCTAGATAGATCCGAATTTTGTTTTTTTTTTCTTCTCTCTTTTTTTTTCACACTTTTTTCTTTTTCTTTCTCTCTTTTTTTTTCTCTCCCTCTTTTCAAAACAAACTAGATAAGATGCAAATTGGATCAAGCAAAGATGTGAACGACCTCAACTATGATTATGACAATGAAAGGTGGGTAGCACGTGGTGGAAATTGACGGATGGGATGGTGGATAGCGGAAGGAATAATGATGCAGCGGTGGCGTGACTAATGTGAACAGAACTCGAAACTCTAAACGAACTAGACACTAAGACCAGCAACTCGACACGACGATGCAACCGATAATTCAACTATACAAGCACTGAAAAAAAAATTGCGAAGGCTCAGACTGGCTTGGACAAAGGATGAACAGATCTAACTTTTTTTTTGTGGCTTTTTCTTTGGACAATAGGTAAGAAAATAAATCTAATCTAGGGATAACTGGAAATTCTCACCGAGCAACCTGAAAACTGATACCACTTGATAGAGGCGAGGGTGTCCCGATCTTTCGATGAGATGGTAACTATCGATTTGGTGGAGCCGACTTTGACGATCCGACTACAAACGTGCACGACGTTGCGCCTTAGCAATCGCTAAACCAATCTCCTGAGGTTACTGACGATGCTAGAAGCACGATCAGCCTGACCACGAAGGTCTATTCCTGCACGCAATCGAAGAACAAGCAAGAATATGATAATGCAATCTGAATATTGCGAATATAGATGAAGTATTGATAATGGTGGGGATCCGAAAGCGGTCTTGGTCTGGTCGTTGGACACAAACGAAGTACACGAAGTTGCAATGGCTAACTTTTAACTAAACAAATCCCAAGCAAAAAGCTACTAGATGGATCTACTTATATAGGAGCAAGGGGTGGCGGCCAAGGAGGTGGGAGGACGTCCCAAGGCAGCCTAAAACTAACCCTAGGTCGTACAAGGCTCATGGGCCCAAGTGGAGGTGATGCAACACCTTTGGACTTGTAGTTTGACTCGGATTCTGCTACAGCGTCAGATTGTTTTGTCGATAACTCATAGCTCCGGATGAATTTTAAGGTGAATCCAATTGGGTTGGAAAGAGCACGAAATCTACTTTCCAACAAAAAAAGAATCACCCAATTCGGAGTTCGTATGAAAAAGTTCTTGGCGTTTTGAGTCAGGTATGTCTGTGCAGTCCGAATCTGAATCCAGAACGTGAGAGACTTGGACTCTATCTTCTCTTGGCCCAAAAGTGACGTGAGAGGACTTTTTGAAAAGCACCTAAACTTCTCGTTTTCCCTTATCTTCATATGTGAATTTTACAAATGTCCCATACACCTGCAATTAGACATGGCACAAAAGTTTGTGAAGTATTTTTGTCCTGGATGACACAAATAAATTATTGCATAGTTTGCATTAGAAATCACCTCACAAATATACATGTATGCAATATTTTTGGTCGTATCCAAGGTATTCATGTCCTCATCAATACTTGAAGGCGATCTCCGAACCTAACCGTCACTTCTTCTTCGAAAACCACAATCACTCTTGGTCTCTGAAGAAATTGACACCTAACCGTCTAGAGAGTTTGCAGCTCTCAAGAGTAATAGGCGGAGCGTACTGAGCTTAGATTCTAGTGATGCTGAACCACTATCTAATTCTTCAGCTCTAGGGGTTTTCTCTCGGTGGATTTTAAACTCAAATCGCACAGAGAGTGGGTTGCTCAACAATCTTCTCAGAATCAAACGGAGCAGCCGCCGGACAAAGCCGGCGCGGGGTGGCTATTTATAGCCGCAGCCTTCCCGGATGGAAATGACCATTTTGGACACTTGGTCCAACCAATGGCCAACCGACATGTTTCACGACGGGCCAACCGACACATTTCATGACGGTCGGATTTGGGAGCAACGGTAACATTACTTGAGGAACAAGTAATGCTAACTCCTCGGTCTGATAGAGGCGAGGGTGTCCCGATCTTTCGATGAGATGATAGCTATCGTTTTTGGTGGAGTAGACTTTGACGATCCGACTACGAACATGCGAGGACGTCGCGCCTTAGCAATCGCTAAACCAACTCCGAGAGGTTATTGACCACGCCGGAGCACAATCAACCTGACCACGAGGGTCTATCTCCTGCAAGCAAACGAAGAACAAGCAAGAAACTAAGATTTGCAATCTGGATATTGCGAATATAAGATGAAAGCTTTATTGATCAAGGTGGGGTTCTGTGACGTCTTGGTCTGGTCGTTGAACACAAACGAAGTACGCGAAGTTGCAGCTATGGCGCACTTTTAATCTAAACAAAACCCAAGTCTAAACGACGCCCTAAGGGCTGTATATATGGAGGAAGAAGGGGGAATTTCGTGGCCTTTGGAGGAGGGATCCGAAACCAACCCTAACTCTTGTTTTCCCACACATACGGACTCTAAAAACTGCCTATACTTAAGTATTTCGAAATTACATGGGCCTGGCCCAATAATAAGGTGACGCAGCACCTATAATAGCCTCTGGACGAAATTTATGAAGTGGCATCTTGTATATTTCGTCCAAGGCTTCACGCACGCATTAAGGTGGCTTCAATGTCTTGAAATCATCACTTGTAACTCCGTTCTTGTTCCCCTTGCGCATGCCATTATCTCCATGCCTGGTCTTGCTCCAGTGTTCATCCCTCTTATCCATGCCAGGCCCTTCATTTGTAAGTAAGACAAATGTATCCAATTTAGGCAGCATCATATTCTCATGAACATTAGAATCCTTACTAAGAAACGAAAGTACCTGATAATTTAATTGGCGTGCGCGAGCTCTAGTAATTGGTCCAGTGTATGTAGCAGTAGGTGCTGTGGGTGTAACAATGGTATTGATGTCCTCATCATCCTCCCCTTCTTGAAATGAAGTCGTCCTCGACGGAAGCTCATCTTCCACACCCAAATAAGGCTTCAAATCTGCAATATTAAAAGTGGGACTAACCCCAAAATCTGCAGGCAGTTCAAGTTTATATGCATTATCATTTATTTTCTCTAACACCTTAAATGGACCATCAGCACGTGGCATTAGCTTTGATTTGCGCAAATCAGGAAATCTATCCTTACGCAAATGTAACCAAACAAGATCTCCAGGTGCAAAGACAACATGTTTTCTACCCTTATCTCCAGCAAGTTTATATTTAGCATTCATACACTCAATGTTCTCCTTAGTTAACTCATGCATTTTTAAGATCAATTCAGCACGTTGTTTAGCATCAAAATTAACCTTCTCCGAAGATGGAAGAGGTAACAAATCAATAGGTGCACGAGGAAGGAAACCGTACACAATTTCAAAAGGACACATCTTAGTAGTAGAATGCAATGAACGATTATAAGCAAATTCAATATGAGGCAAGCATTCTTCCCACATTTTCTTGTTATTCTTCAAAACAGCCCTAAGCATAGTAGACAATGTTCTATTGACTACTTCAGTTTGTCCGTCAGTTTGGGGGTGACATGTAGTACTAAAAAGCAGTTTAGTCCCCAACTTAGCCCATAAACATCTCCAAAAGTGGCTAAGAAATTTAGTATCACGATCTGAAACAATAGTATTTGGCACACCATGCAAGCGTATAATTTCACGAAAGAACAAATCAGCAACATTAACAGCATCATCGCTTTTCTGACATGGTATAAAGTGTGCCATTTTCGAGAACCTATCCACGACAACAAATATGCTATCCCTCCCCTTCTTTGTTCGAGGTAAACCTAAAACAAAGTCCATAGATATATCCTCCCAAGGAACACTAGGTACAGGCAAAGGCATATATAAACCATGAGGATTGAGTCGTGACTTAGCTTTTTGACATGTAGTGCAACGAGCAACAAAACGCTCAACATCCCGTCTCATCTTTGGCCAAAAGAAATGTGTAGCAAGTATATCCTCCGTCTTCTTCACGCCAAAGTGTCCCATTAATCCTCCTCCATGCGCTTCCTGCAACAACAAAAGACGAACAGAGCTAGCTGGAATGCATAGCTTGTTAGCACGAAACACAAATCCATCGTTAACGACGAACTTGTTCCATGTTCTCCCTTCCTTACAATTCTGCAATACATCTTTAAATTCAGCATCATGCACATATTGATCTTTGATGGTCTCCAAACCAAATATTTCAAAGTCAAGTTGTGAAAGCATAGTATAACGACGAGACAATGCATCAGCAATAACATTTTCTTTACCCTTCTTGTGTTTAATGACATAGGGGAAAGTCTGAATAAATTCAACCCATTTAGCATGTCTACGGTTCAGTTTTGCTTGACTTTTAATGTGTTTCAAAGATTCATGATCAGAATGTATAACAAATTCTTTGGGCCATAAATAATGTTGCCATGTTTCTAAGGTCCGAACAAGAGCATATAATTCTTTATCATAAGTAGAATAGTTCAGACTAGGCCCACTCAATTTTTCAGAAAAGTATGCAACAGGTTTGCCATCTTGTAATAAAACACCTCCTAATCCAATTCCACTAGCATCACATTCAAGCTCAAAAGTCTTATTAAAATCAGGAAGTTGGAGTAAAGGAGCATGTGTCAACTTATCTTTCAATACCGTGAAGGCTTCTTCCTGTGAGGTACCCCAAACAAAAGGCACATCCTTCTTTGTAAGCTCATTGAGAGGTGCAGCAATGGTGCTGAAATCTCTCACAAAACGCCTATAGAAACCAGCGAGTCCAAGAAAACTCCTCTCTTGAGTGACTGTTTTGGGCTGTGGCCAACTCTCAATAGCTTCAATCTTGGCTTTATCAACTTCAATTCCCTGTGGAGTAACAACATAGCCAAGAAAAGATACTCGGTCGGTGCAAAAGGTGCACTTCCCAAGGTTACCAAACAAACGTGCATCACGTAAAGCAATAAAAACAGCACGTAAATGTTCCAAATGTTCCTCCAAAGATCTGCTATAAATCAGTATATCATCAAAATAGACTACCACAAATCGTCCAATGAAAGCACGTAAAACTTCGTTCATTAATCTCATGAAAGTACTAGGTGCATTAGTTAACCCAAAAGGCATGACTAACCACTCATATAATCCAAACTTTGTTTTAAATGCTGTTTTACATTCATCCCCCAATTTCATACGAATTTGATGGTATCCACTACGCAAATCAACTTTGGAGAATATTGTAGAGCCACTCAATTCATCAAGCATATCATCTAGTCTAGGAATAGGATGACGATAACGAATAGTAATATTATTAATGCCTCTACAATCAACACACATACGCGATGTACCATCCTTTTTCGGCACTAGAATAATAGGAACAGCACAAGGACTAAGGGATTCGTGTATATAACCTTTGTCGAGCAACTCCTGGACTTGACGCATAATCTCCTTCGTCTCCTCTGGATTAGTACGGTATGGTGCACGGTTGGGTAGCGATGCACCGGGAATTAAGTCAATCTGATGCTCAATCCCTCGAATAGGTGGTAATCCCGGAGGCACATCTTGTGGAAAGACGTCGGCGAACTCCTGCAAAATGTTAGTAACAGCAGGAGGCAAAGAGGAAGGCATGTCCTCGAATGAAAATAATGCCTCTTTGCACACAAAAGCATAGCAAACAGATTTGCTGAAATCTAGATCATCAATATCAGATTTGGTGGCAAGTAAACATGCACTTTTCAATTTAATTTCAGAAGCAACACTAGATGGTTTATTATTAGGATTCATTTGTTGCTCAAATTCTTTTGCCACAATCTGATTTTCACTCTTATTTTGCTCCTGTTTTGCCTTACTAGCTCTATTAATATCATCTTTCAAAATAGAATCAGGAGACATAGGAAGCAAAGTAATATGTTTATCCTTATGAAAAAGAGTATACTGATTGTTTCTACCATGGTGTACAGAACTTTTATCAAATTGCCATGGTCTACCAAGTAATAAGGAACATGCTTGCATGGGTACCACATCACAATCAACAAAATCAGCATACGTAGAGATACTAAAATGCACACGAACAGTACGTGTTACCTTAACCTTGCCGCTGTTGTTAAACCATTGGATATAGTAAGGATGTGGATGTGGTCTTGTGGTGAGAGAGAGCTTCTCCACCATCTCCATGCTAGCCAAGTTGTTGCAGCTCCCTCCATCTATGATGACCCGAACAGAACGTTCCTTCACAACTCCCTTTGTATGGAACAAATTATGCCTCTGATTTTGCTCAGCTTGTGTGACCTGCACACTCAAAACACGTTAAGCAACTAAACATTCATACCTGTCAGCGTCTTCAGGAGCCATGTATTGCGTCTCTTGTTCAGAATCATCGCCACCGTGTTCTTCACGTGTAATGAGAGCCAAAGTGTCCTCATCATAGTCACTAGCGGACTCATACCCACCATCCTCGGTAGCAATCATCACATGCTGAGATTTGCATTCTCTCGCATAATGACCTCTTCCCTTACAACGACGACAAATAATATCACTTGTGTGCCCTGTTGATGCCATGGAAGAAGAAGAACTCTGTGCAGGCCCGGTAGGTGTGCTCTTGGCAGATAATGGTGGTTGTGCCTGCTTCCTTGTATCACGGCTGGAGGTGGCAGCTGATGGAGGTGTCGGTGCAATAGAATGTGTGGAAGTAGAGGATGCACGCGGTGTCCACGATGAAGGTCGACCTGCAGAAAAGTTAGTCCGCGCCAATGCCTGTCGATCCTGCACTTCACGTTCAGCTTTACAAGCAAGATGGAATAAACGAGTGATATTATTATACTCCTTATACTCTAGAATGGTCTGAATCTCTCTATTTAATCCACCCATAAAACGTGCAAGCATAGCTTCATTCTCCTCAACAATACCACATCTAATCATGCCAGTTTGTAATTCCTCATAATATTCTTCTACAGAATTTTTTCCTTGTCTTAAGCGCTGCACTTTTTGAAGTAATTCACGTTGATAATATGGTGGAACCCAACGAGTACGCATAGCAGTTTTCAAAGCAGCCCACGTAGCTGGAATAGGATATAATCTACAATGTTCAGACCACCATACACATGCAAAACTAGTAAAAGCACAAACAGCAGCAGCAACACGTCTCTCCTCGGGGTATTGTAAACATGTAAAACGTTGTTCAGTTTCTAACTCCCAAGTAAGATATATATCAGGAACATATCTACCCTCAAATGGTGGAATATTCAATTTCAGTTTAGGAAGATGGTCATGATCTCGTACCTGAGCTGGGAATGCAGCCCTACCATTGCGATTATTTGCATGTGGACGACCTGGTGCTGGTACGTAGTTTTGATTTTGATCAACCTCATCCTCGTAATCACCTGCATAATCGTCCTCCTCAGCAGCAGCGGGAGCCATAGAAGCATCAACAGTAGGTGCAGCGACACCAGAAGTTTGACCAGGCTCAAGGGGAACGCGCTGTGCTCGTCCCACTTGATTTGGAAGGCGACGTTGTTGTTGTTGTAGAGGTGCGACAGGTGCAGCCGGCGGTGGTTGTGGAAGACGCGCGAGCAATTCATTAAACTAGTTATCGAGCTTTGTTTCGAACGTCTTCTCAATTCCATCTATCTTCTCCATGGCCTCTTCAAATCTGTTTAGCACATCTTGCACCTGTCCACTCATCATTTGCTGAAATTTATCATGTAGCTGTTTGTTCGTCATGTTCTCCCAATCAGTCTCATCGGCTTGTGATCCTGCCATGGTTAGCAGCAATAGAAACACACAAGAATATGATCCTACAGACTACTAGGAAGTGGTGGTGGTGGTGTATCACAAATCCGTCAAGCGAATCTCAAACGCTTACCAGTTCTTACCAAGCAGCAGGTGGTGATCGGCCACCGTTGTAGTCAAAACTCTCAAAGATTGGACAGAGCGATTGCCAGGTGGTGTCAAACGCACGACGTAGATGTATGTGGAGCTGGGAAGGCTTATGATATGGTAGCAAAAATGTCAGCAATAATCAATTCAGAGATGCAAAGTTGAATAAACGCTCAACGACGGTACGGTGCTGGTCCTAGGCTAGACCGTACTAGAGACGCGAGCCTAGAACACTAACAAAATCACGGCGCGGCACGTAAACAAGGGAAGAGCACACTCTAAAAAAAAATTCTTTTTTTGTTTTTTTGTTTTTTTTTGCTCTCCTTTTTTTTGCGCTCCTTTTTTTTTGCAAAAAATCACTATAATGGCGAGTGTCTCAAAACTCTTCCCAAGTCAAACTAACAGGATTGGCACGAAATTTTTTTTTGAATTTTTTTTTTCGGAAATCAGGGCAGCGACGACGAAAAAGTGCGACAAAAAATCACTATGATGGCAAGTGTCTCAAAACGCTCCCTGGGACCTAAAAATAGGATAGGGAAAAAAAATTGACTGCCAAAATTTTGGCCGAATTTTTTTTTTCCGAAACCTACTCCGACAAGGAAACACGAATCACAACTAGATGGATCTCGAAAACAAACCTAATATGAAAAGAACTCGGATTGGTGGTGGATATATGGTGGTGGTATATGGATACGGATCGGTGGTGGTATATGGATACAGATCGGTGATGGTATATGGATTCAAAGCGGTGGCGGATAAGCGGTGGTGGTAGATGGCAGGGGCGATGATGATGGTGCGGTGGCGGATAAGCGGTGGTGGTAGATGGCAGGGGCGATGATGATGGTGCGGCGGCGGCGTGACAACTTATGAACAGAACTCGAAACTCTAAAGGACTAGACGCTAAGACCAGCAACTTGACACGATGATGCAACCGCAAATTCAACAAAGCAAATACAGAAATGATTATGCAAAGGCTCAGATTGGTTCGGATATGATGAACTAAGCCTTTTTTTTTTCGTGGACTCTAGGTATGAAGAACAGACACGATCTAAACTACGAAAAACTGTAAAATCTCACCGAGCAACCTGGAAATCTGATACCACTTGATAGAGGCGAGGGTGTCCCGATCTTTCGATGAGATGATAGCTATCGTTTTTGGTGGAGTAGACTTTGACGATCCGACTACGAACGTGCGAGGACGTCGCGCCTTAGCAATCGCTAAACCAACTCCGAGAGGTTATTGACCACGCCGGAGCACAATCAACCTGACCACGAGGGTCTATCTCCTGCAAGCAAACGAAGAACAAGCAAGAAACTAAGATTTGCAATCTGGATATTGCGAATATAAGATGAAAGCTTTATTGATCAAGGTGGGGTTCTGTGACGTCTTGGTCTGGTCGTTGGACACAAACGAAGTACGCGAAGTTGCAGCTATGGCGAACTTTTAATCTAAACAAAACCCAAGTCTAAACGACGCCCTAAGGGCTGTATATATGGAGGAAGAAAGGGGAATTTCGTGGCCCTTGGAGGAGGGATCCGAAACCAACCCTAACTCTTGTTTTCCCACACATACGGACTCTAAAAACTGCCTATACTTAAGTATTTCGAAATTACATGGGCCTGGCCCAATAATAAGGTGACGCAGCACCTATAATAGCCTCTGGACGAAATTTATGAAGTGGCATCTTGTATATTTCGTCCAAGGCTTCATGCACGCATTAAGGTGGCTTCAATGTCCTGAAATCATCACTTGTAACTCCGTTCTTGTTCCCCTTGCGCATGCCATTATCTCCATGCCTGGTCTTGCTCCAGTGTTCATCCCTCTTATCCATGCCAGGCCCTTCATTTGTAAGTAAGACAAATGTATCCAATTTAGGCAGCATCATATTCTCATGAACATTAGAATCATTACTAAGAAACGAAAGTACCTGATAATTTAATTGGCGTGCGCGAGCTCTAGTAATTGGTCCAGTGTATGTAGCAGTAGGTGCTGTGGGTGTAACAATGGTATTGATGTCCTTATCACGGTCTGAGACAAATCTCTCGCAGGGAAGAAGATCACAGTCTCTTGCTGGCAAGTATTTGCTCGGAACACAAAGAGATTTCTCTCACAACTTTCATAGGATTTGGGTTTAGCATCAGAGAATCAAAGTTTCGAATGCTACACCCCTCTTAATAGTACGGTGGTCCTATGACTCAATGAAAATAAGAAGAACAACGAAATAAATGCTATGTCTTCAGTTCATCTTCAATCTCCTCGAACGCAGTCATTTTCCTCGGACAGACACCAAACCAATTGCTTCACTTCAGCAATTTTTAGGGGTCACTCTTGTTAACATCATCTACGGTGATAACCTTTGCTACAACGCAGGGAGATTATCTTAGTCGATTGCATCAAACTCCTCGATATCTCAGGGACCTGTTACTCTGTGTGCACTAGCAAACACATAAGTCCCATACTGTTTATGTCACCAAACTCCAAAACATAAGGGGCCTATCATTGCACCAACAATCTCCCCCTTTTTGGACGGTTGTTGACAAAACAAATAATCATTGACGTGAAGATAGATAAGTGAAAAGTAAATCGAACAAGAGTGAACTAGCATTACTTGGCTCGATGATG
Source organism: Thinopyrum elongatum (assembly GCA_011799875.1). Lineage (NCBI taxonomy): Eukaryota > Viridiplantae > Streptophyta > Magnoliopsida > Poales > Poaceae > Thinopyrum > Thinopyrum elongatum. Next base: position 267,789 of record JAAAXO010000641.1, on the reverse strand, counting down.
AAATATACTCCCCCTAGATGTATGCAGGGTAATAGATATGAGAAAAAATTCTCCTGCAATTCATTGAAGTATAAAGAGGAGATTTCAATCATTCGAGATAATGATTCACACTGATGATATAATCCATCAAGATTGTAGTGCAATCATTTATGACATCTAATAAAAATTCCACTTGCAAAACAAATGCTTCGAGAGAAATAGTGCAGCAGGCGGGGTTATTAACATTACAGCACAGAAGTTTTATATCATGGCACGGATAGTCTTTGAGGCATAAGTTTCAAACCACACGGGAAACCAAATCCAAATAAACACTGCCGTGGGAGAAAACGATCACCTATGGGGCCATGGGCCCCTTGTGGTTCTGCATGGGGGAGATCACGTTGCACAAAGAGCAGAAGCCATGAGGCAGCACGACGACGAGGACTCTTGTCATTTTAACCAGGTTCGGGCTGCTGAGAAGCATAAAACCCTACTCCTGCTTTGGTGGATTGGATGGAGGAAATACAACAACATGCAGCGCTCAAGGCCGGCAAGGTGGCCTCGGGAAGAGCTGCTACGCGCTTACAAGTGTGCAGGGGTCTGAATCCCTTTCTAGGTAGCCTTGGACCTCCTTTTATAGCTAAAGGGGTAACCATAGTGGCAAAATAGTCTTTATCTGGTGATTAGATAGCTAACAGTGCTATCATACTTAACTCTGGCAGTTAGGACAAAGTGCATTAAATGCACCGCTAGGTGTCATGCTGAGGGTGAAGCCCGATAAGCCTGCTGTGTTGCTTAATCATCTCCTACTTATCTGTTTGACACGCCTCTGGACGGGTGTCATATGAGGGTAATCTGTCTTCCAACGGGCCACCATGTGCTTAGTGGAAGCCACTTAATCATCTGGGGGCTTGACACCGCACTGATAAGTGATTTGCGTTGTGGTGCGGTGGAGCGGTGGTGCCTTGGTGGGAGTTCTTGCCCTTGGCGGCCCCGGCAAGCCTGCCGGGGCAATCTTGGACTTGTCCTTGGGGTGGTCTCGACCCGGTCAGGCTCTCCTGCCCAGCAAGGGAGACCTTCCCAAGGTGATGCTCTGTTGTCTTGTATGTTGACTTGGTCTTCTTGATCTGCCCCTTGATCTCATAAAGAGCGGTTTCTCTGGCTTGGCCTTGCTTTGTATGTTGGTGCCGGACACGTGATGCCAGCACGCCTGTGTATAAGTCCGGGCAACAAACATGAATGTTTGTTGCACCGACAGGAGCCCCCAAGCCTAGCCCACACGTGTTGCCGAGCATCGTTGGGGTAGGCCCTAACAAATACACAGGCGAGCACATGAGCCATGTCGCGGTGGGATTTATGTCTCTCTTGATATTCTCCTTGCTTCATCATTGACCTGTGATTGAATCAGTTTCTGGTTTTTTCGTGAGTCGTGCGGAACGACGTGGCATTACCCACGTAATGGCCCGCGGGCCGCCCACATTCACAGGGCGGTAACTGCCATTTCACCCATCCCACTACTCCTGTCGTTTCCGTCTTATATGTTGCATGCATTGCGTAGGGTTGGTGGCGGATGCGTAGGGCGCAAGAACGAGTGCCATGACAGAAAGCTCAGTGTCGTGGATAGGAGCAGGAGGGCGGTCGTCGATTCTGGACGCCGTCAGCGACACAAAGGGACTGGATTGGCGGAGTGGGGCGGTTGTCTTCTGGGTGGTGAGGAGCCAGCCCTCGGCCATGCTTCCCTATAAAAGGAGGCGTGGGCGAAGGGCTCACCCACACACATCTCCTCCTTCTTCTTCTTGTGTCTTTCTTCCACTATGGTGAGGGGAAGAGGGCGCGGTCGAGCTCTAGCGGTGGCAATGAGGGTCTCTTCTCGGCAACGCCTCCCTGCTCTCGCTGGGGGCGCAGGGGCAGAATCCAGCGCACAAGGTGGTGTTGCAAGACATGGGCGCGACCGTCGTGGCACTCGGGGCGAGGAGGATGCGGCGGTGGCCCTGCTACTCTGATAGAGGCGAGGGTGTCCCGATCTTTCGATGAGATGATATCTATCGTTTTTGGTGGAGTAGACTTTGACGATCCGACTACGAACGTGCGAGGACATCGCGCCTTAGCAATCGCTAAACCAACTCCGAGAGGTTATTGACCACGCCGGAGCACAATCAACCTGACCCCGAGGGTCTATCTCCTGCAAGCAAATGAAGAACAAGCAAGAAACTAAGATTTGCAATCTGGATATTGCGAATATAAGAGGAAAGCTTTATTGATCGAGGTGGGGTTCTGTGACGTCTTGGTCTGGTTGTTGAACACAAACGAAGTACGCGAAGTTGCAGCTATGGCGAACTTTTAATCTAAACAAAACCCCAAAGTCTAAACGGTGCCCTAAGGGCTGTATATATGGAGGAAGAGGGGGGGATTTCGTGGCCCTTGAAGGAGGGGTCCGAAACCAACCCTATCTCTTGTTTCCCCACACATACGGACTCTAAAAATAACCTATACTCAAGTATTTCGAAATTACATGGGCCTGGCCCAATAATAAGGTGACGCAACACCTATACTAGCCTCTGGACGAAATTTATGAAGTGGCATCTTGTATATTTTGTCCAAGGCTTCCTGCACTCCTTATGGTGGCTTCAAAGTCCTGAAATCATCACTTGTAACTCCGTTCTTGTTCCCCTTGCGCATGCCATCATCTCCATGCTTGAACTTGCTCCAAGGTTCCTCTTTCTTGTCCAAGCTAGGCCCTTCATTTGTAAGCAAAACAAATGTATCCAATTTAGGCAGCATCATATTCTCATGAACATTAGAATCATTACCAAGAAACGAAAGTACCTGATAATTTAATTGGCGTGCGCGAGCTCTAGTAATTGGTCCAGTATGTATAGCAGCAGGGCCTGTGAGTGTAACAATGGTATTGATGTCCTCATCATCCTCCCCTTCTTGAAATGAAGTCGTCCTCGACGGAAGCTCATCTTCCTCACCCAAATAAGGCTTCAAATCTGCAATGTTAAAAGTGGGACTAACCCCAAAATCTGCAGGCAGCTCAAGTTTATATGCGTTATCATTTATTTTCTCTAACACCTTAAAAGGACCATCAGCACGTGGCATTAGCTTTGATTTGCGCAAATCAGGAAATCTATCCTTACGCAAATGTAACCAAACAAGATCTCCAGGTGCAAACACAACATGTTTTCTACCCTTATCTCCAGCAAGTTTATATTTAGCATTCATACGCTCAATGTTCTCCTTAGTTAACTCATGCATTTTTAAGATCAATTCAACATGTTGTTTAGCATCAAAATTAACCTTCTCCGAAGATGGAAGAGGCAACAAATCAATAGGTGCACGAGGTAGGAAACCATATACAATTTCAAAAGGGCACATCTTAGTAGTAGAATGCAACGAACGATTATAAGCAAATTCAATATGAGGCAAGCGTTCTTCCCACATTTTCTTGTTATTCTTCAAAACAGCCCTAAGCATAGTAGACAAAGTTCTATTGACTACTTCAGTTTGTCCATCAGTTTGGGGGTGACAAGTAGTACTAAAAAGCAGTTTAGTCCCCAACTTAGCCCATAAACATCTCCAAAAGTGGCTAAGAAATTTGGTATCACGATCTGAAACAATAGTATTTGGCACACCATGCAAGCGAATAATTTCACGAAAGAACAAATCAGCAACATTAGCAGCATCATCGCTTATATGACATGGTATAAAGTGTGCCATTTTCGAGAACCTATCCACGACAACAAATATGCTATCCCTCCCCTTCTTTGTTGGAGGTAAACCCAAAACAAAGTCCATAGATATATCCTCCCATGGAACACTAGGTACAGGCAACGGCATATATAAACCATGAGGATTGAGTCGTGACTTAGCTTTTTGACATGTAGTGCAGCGAGCAACAAAGCGCTCAACATCCCGTCTCATCTTTGGCCAAAAGAAATGTGTAGCAAGTACATCCTCCGTCTTCTTTACGCCAAAGTGTCCCATTAATCCTCCTCCATGCGCCTCCTGCAACAACAAAAGACGAACGGAGCTAGCTGGAATGCATAGCTTGTTAGCACGAAACACAAATCCATCGTTAACGACGAACTTGTTCCATGTTCTCCCTTCTTTACAATTCTGCAATACATCTTTAAATTCAGCATCATGCACATATTGATCTTTGATGGTCTCCAAACCAAATATTTTAAAGTCAAGTTGTGAAATCATAGTATAACGACGAGACAATGCATCAGCAATAACATTTTCTTTACCCTTCTTGTGTTTAATGACATAAGGGAAAGTCTCAATGAATTCAACCCATTTAGCATGTCTACGGTTCAGTTTGGCTTGACTTTTAATATGTTTCAAAGATTCATGATCAGAATGAATAACAAATTCTTTGGGCCATAAATAATGTTGCCATGTTTCCAAAGTCCGAACAAGAGCATATAATTCCTTATCATAAGTAGAGTAATTCAGACTAGGCCCACTCAATTTTTCAGAAAAGTATGCAACAGGTTTGCCATCTTGTAATAACACACCTCCTAATCCAATTCCACTAGCATCACATTCAAGCTCAAAAGTCTTATTAAAATCAGGAAGTTGGAGTAAAGGAGCATGTGTTAACTTATCTTTCAACACCTTGAAGGCTTCTTCCTGTGCGGTACCCCAAACAAAAGGCACATTCTTCTTTGTAAGCTCGTTGAGAGGTGCAGCAATGGTACTTAAATCTCTCACAAAACGCCTGATAGAGGCGGGGGTGGCCCGATCTTTCGATGAGATGATAGCTATCGATTTGGTGGAGTCGACTTTGACGATCCGACTACAAACGTGCACGACGTTGCGCCTTAGCAATCGCTAAACCAATCTCCCGAGGTTACTGACGATACTGAAAGCACGATCAGCCTGACCACGAAGGTCTATTCCTACACGCAATCGAAGAACAAGCAAGAATATGATAATGCAATCTGAATATTGCGAATATAGATGAAGTATTGATAGAGGTGGGGATCCGAAAGCGGTCTTGGTCTGGTCGTTGGACACAAACGAAGTACACGAAGTTGCAATGGCTAACTTTTAACTAAACAAATCCCAAGCAAAAAGCTACTAGATGGATCTACTTATATAGGAGCAAGGGGTGGCGGCCAAGGAGGTGGGAGGACGTCCCAAGGCAGCCTAAAACTAACCCTAGGTCGTACAAGGCCAATGGGCCCCAGTGGAGGTGATGCAACACCTTTGGACTTGTAGTTTGACTCGGATTCTGCTACAGCGTCAGATTGTATCGACGACAACTCAACGCTCTGGATGAATTTGAAGGTGAAACCAATTGGGTTAGAAAGAACACGAAATCTACTTTCCAACAAAAAAAGAATCACCCAATTCGGAGTCCGTATGAAATAGTTCTTGGTGTTTTGAGTCAGGTATGTCTGTGCAGTCCGAATCTGAATCCAGAACGTGAGAGACTTGGACTCTATCTTCTCTTGGCCCAAAAGTGACGTGATATGACTTTTTGAACAGCACATAAACTTCTCTTTTTCCCTTATCTTCATATGTGGATTGTACAAATCTCCCATACACCTGCAATTAGACATGGCACAAAAGTTTGTGAAGTATTTTTGTCTTGGATGACATAAATAAATTATTGCATAGTTTGCATTAGAAATCACCTCACAAATATACATGTATGCAATATTTTTGGTCGTATCCAAGGTAGTCATGTCCTCATCACAAGAAGGGGAGGATGATGAGGACATCAATACCATTGTTACACCCACAGCCCCTGCTGCTATACATACTGGACCAATTACTAGAGCTCGCGCACGCCAATTAAATTATCAGGTACTTTCGTTTCTTGGTAATGATTCTAATGTTCATGAGAATATGATGCTGCCTAAATTGGATACATTTGTTTTGCTTACAAATGAAGGGCCTAGCTTGGACAAGAAAGAGGAACGTTGGAGCAAGTTCAAGCATGGAGATGATGGCATGCGCAAGGGGAACAAGAACGGAGTTACAAGTGATGATTTCAGGACTTTGAAGCCACCATAAGGAGTGCAGGAAGCCTTGGACGAAATATACAAGATGCCACTTCATAAATTTCGTCCAGAGGCTATTATAGGTGCTGCGTCACCTTATTATTGGGCCAGGCCCATGTAATTTCGAAATACTTGAGTATAGGCTATTTTTAGAGTCCATATGTGTGGGGAAACAAGAGATAGGGTTGGTTTCGGACCCCTCCTTCAAGGGCCACGAAATCCCCCCCTCTTCCTCCATATATACAGCCCTTAGGGCACCGTTTAGACTTTGGGTTTTGTTTAGATTAAAAGTTCGCCATAGCTGCAACTTCGCGTACTTCGTTTGTGTTCAACAACCAGACCAAGACGTCACAGAACCCCACCTCGATCAATAAAGCTTTCATCTTATATTCGCAATATCCAGATTGCAAATCTTAGTTTCTTGCTTGTTCTTCGTTTGCTTGCAGGAGATAGACCCTCGGGGTCAGGTTGATTGTGCTCCGGCGTGGTCAATAACCTCACGGAGTTGGTTTAGCGATTGCTAAGGCGCGACGTCCTCGCACGTTCGTAGTCGGATCGTCAAAGTCTACTCCACCAAAAACGATAGATATCATCTCATCGAAAGATCGGGACACCCTCGCCTCTATCACCACAGCCCAAAACGGTCACACAAGTGAGGAGTTTTCTTGGACTCGCTGGTTTCTATAGGCGTTTTGTGAGAGATTTCAGCACCATTGCTGCACCTCTCAATGAGCTTACAAAGAAGGATGTGCCTTTTGTTTGGGGTACCTCACAGGAAGAAGCCTTCACGGTATTGAAAGATAAGTTGACACATGCTCCTTTACTCCAACTTCCTGATTTTAATAAGACTTTTGAGCTTGAATGTGATGCTAGTGGAATTGGATTAGGAGGTGTTTTATTACAAGATGGCAAACCTGTTGCATACTTTTCTGAAAAATTGAGTGGGCCTAGTCTGAACTATTCTACTTATGATAAAGAATTATATGCTCTTGTTCGGACCTTAGAAACATGGCAACATTATTTATGGCCCAAAGAATTTGTTATACATTCTGATCATGAATCTTTGAAACACATTAAAAGTCAAGCAAAACTGAACCGTAGACATGCTAAATGGGTTGAATTTATTGAGACTTTCCCTTATGTCATTAAACACAAGAAGGGTAAAGAAAACGTTATTGCTGATGCATTGTCTCGTCGTTATACTATGCTTTCACAACTTGACTTTAAAATATTTGGTTTGGAGACCATCAAAGATCAATATGTGCATGATGCTGAATTTAAAGATGTATTGCAGAATTGTAAGGAAGGGAGAACATGGAACAAGTTCGTCGTTAACGATGGATTTGTGTTTCGTGCTAACAAGCTATGCATTCCAGCTAGCTCCGTTCGTCTTTTGTTGTTGCAGGAGGCGCATGGAGGAGGATTAATGGGACACTTTGGCGTGAAGAAGACGGAGGATATACTTGCTACACATTTCTTTTGGCCAAAGATGAGACGGGATGTTGAGCGTTTTGTTGCTCGCTGCACTACATGTCAAAAAGCTAAGTCACGACTCAATCCTCATGGTTTATATATGCCTTTGCCTGTACCTAGTGTTACTTGGGAGGATATATCTATGGACTTTGTTTTAGGTTTACCTCGAACAAAGAAGGGGAGGGATAGCATATTTGTTGTCGTGGATAGGTTCTCGAAAATGGCACACTTTATACCATGTCATAAAAGCGATGATGCTGTTAATGTTGCTGATTAGTTCTTTCGTGAAATTATACGCTTGCATGGTGTGCCAAATACTATTGTTTCAGATCGTGACACTAAATTTCTTAGCCACTTTTGGAGATGTTTATGGGCTAAGTTGGGGACTAAACTGCTTTTTAGTACTACATGTCACCCCCAAACTGATGGACAAACTGAAGTAGTCAATAGAACATTGTCTACTATGCTTAGGGCTGTTTTGAAGAATAACAAGAAAATGTGGGAAGAATGCTTGCCTCATATTGAATTTGCTTATAATCGTTCATTGCATTCTACTACTAAGATGTGTCCTTTTGAAATTGTGTATGGTTTCCTTCCTCGTGCACCAATTGATTTGTTGCCTCTTCCATCTTCGGAGAAGGTTAATTTTGATGCTAAACAACGTGCTGAATTGATCTTAAAAATGCATGAGTTAACTGATGAGGACATCAATACCATTGTTACACCCACAGCCCCTGCTTCTATACATACTGGACCAATTACTAGAGCTCGCGCACGTCAATTAAAATATCAGGTACTTTCGTTTCTTGGTAATGATTCTAAAGTTCATGAGAATATGATGCTGCCTAAATTGGATACATTTGTTTTGCTTACAAATGAAGGGCCTAGCTTGGACAAGAAAGAGGAACCTTGGAGCAAGTTCAAGCATGGAGATGATGGCATGCACAAGGGAACAAGAACGGAGTTACAAGTGATGATTTCAGGACTTTGAAGCCACCATAATGAGTGCAGGAAGCCTTGGACGAAATATACAAGATGTCACTTCATAAATTTCGTCCAGAGGCTATTATAGGTGCTGCGTCACCTTATTATTGGGCCAGGCCCATGTAATTTCGAAATACTTGAGTATAGGCTGTTTTTAGAGTCCGTATGTGTGGGGAAACAAGAGATAGGGTTGGTTTCGGACCCCTCCTTCAAGGGCCACGAAATCCCCTCCTCTTCCTCCATATATACAGCCCTTAGGGCACCGTTTAGACTTTGGGTTTTGTTTAGATTAAAAGTTCGCCATAGCTGCAACTTCGCGTACTTCGTTTGTGTTCAACGGCCAGACCAAGACGTCACAGAACCCCACCTTGATCAATAAAGCTTTCATCTTATATTCGCAATATCCAGATTGCAAATCTTAGTTTCTTGCTTGTTCTTCGTTTGCTTGCAGGAGATAGACCCTCGTGGTCAGGTTGATTGTGCTCCGGCGTGGTCAATAACCTCTCGGAGTTGGTTTAGCGATTGCTAAGGCGCGACGTCCTCGCACGTTCGTAGTCGGATCGTCAAAGTCTACTCCACCAAAAACAATAACTATCATCTCATCGAAAGATCGGGACACCCTCGCCTCTATCAGAAGTGCACCTTTTGCACCGACCGAGTATCTTTTCTTGGCTATGTTGTTACTCCACAGGGAATTGAAGTTGATAAAGCCAAGATTGAAGCTATTGAGAGTTGGCCACAGCCCAAAATGGTCACTCAAGTGAGGAGTTTTCTTGGACTCGCTGGTTTCTATAGGCGTTTTGTGAGAGATTTCAGCACCATTGCTGCACCTCTCAATGAGCTTACAAAGAAGGATGTGCCTTTTGTTTGGGGTACCTCACAGGAAGAAGCCTTCACGGTATTGAAAGATAAGTTGACACATGCTCCTTTACTCCAACTTCCTGATTTTAATAAGACTTTTGAGCTTGAATGTGATGCTAGTGGAATTGGATTAGGAGGTGTTTTATTACAAGATGGCAAACCTGTTGCATACTTTGCTGAAAAATTGAGTGGGCCTAGTCTGAACTATTCTACTTATGATAAAGAATTATATGCTCTTGTTCGGACCTTAGAAACATGGCAACATTATTTATGGCCCAAAGAATTTGTTATACATTCTGATCATGAATCTTTGAAACACATTAAAAGTCAAGCAAAACTGAACCGTAGACATGCTAAATGGGTTGAATTTATTGAGACTTTCCCTTATGTCATTAAACACAAGAAGGGTAAAGAAAATGTTATTGCTGATGCATTGTCTCTTCGTTATACTATGCTTTCACAACTTGACTTTAAAATATTTGGTTTGGAGACCATCAAAGATCAATATGTGCATGATGCTGAATTTAAAGATGTATTGCAGAATTGTAAGGAAGGGAGAACATGGAACAAGTTCGTCGTTAACGATGGATTTGTGTTTCGTGCTAACAAGCTATGCATTCCAGCTAGCTCCGTTCGTCTTTTGTTGTTGCAGGAGGCGCCTGGAGGAGGATTAATGGGACACTTTGGCGTGAAGAAGACGGAGGATATACTTGCTACACATTTCTTTTGGCCAAAGATGAGACGGGATGTTGAGCGTTTTGTTGCTCGCTGCACTACATGTCAAAAAGCTAAGTCACGACTCAATCCTCATGGTTTATATATGCCTTTGCCTGTACCTAGTGTTCCTTGGGAGGATATATCTATGGACTTTGTTTTAGGTTTACCTCGAACAAAGAAGGGGAGGGATAGCATATTTGTTGTCGTGGATAGGTTCTCGAAAATGGCACACTTTATACCATGTCATAAAAGCGATGATGCTGTTAATGTTGCTGATTTGTTCTTTCGTGAAATTATACGCTTGCATGGTGTGCCAAATACTATTGTTTCAGATCGTGATACGAAATTTCTTAGCCACTTTTGGAGATGTTTATGGGCTAAGTTGGGGACTAAACTGCTTTTTAGTACTACATGTTGATAGAGGCGGGGGTGTCCCGATCTTTCGATGAGATGATAGCTATCGATTTGGTGGAGTCGACTTTGACGATCCGACTACAAACGTGCACGACGTTGCGCCTTAGCAATCGCTAAACCAATCTCCCGAGGTTATTGACGATGCTGAAAGCACGATCAGCCTGACCACGAAGGTCTATTCCTGCACGCAATCGAAGAACAAGCAAGAATATGATAATGCAATCTGAATATTGCGAATATAGATGAAGTATTGATAAAGGTGGGGATCCGAAAGCGGTCTTGGTCTGGTCGTTGGACACAAACGAAGTACACGAAGTTGCAATGGCTAACTTTTAACTAAACAAATCCCAAGGAAAAAAGCTACTAGATGGATCTACTTATATAGGAGTAAGGGGTGGCGGCCAAGGAGGTGGGAGGACGTCCCAAGGCAGCCTAAAACTAACCCTAGGTCGTACAAGGCTCATGGGCCCAAGTGGAGGTGATGCAACACCTTTGGACTTGTAGTTTGACTCGGATTCTGCTACAGCGTCAGATTGTTTCGTCGATAACTCATAGCTCCGGATAAATTTTAAGGTGAATCCAATTGGGTTGGAAAGAGCACGAAATCTACTTTCCAACAAAAAAAGAATCACCCAATTCGGAGTCCGTATGAAAAAGTTCTTGGCGTTTTGAGTCAGGTATGTCTGTGCAGTCCGAATCTGAATCCAGAACGTGAGAGACTTGGACTCTATCTTCTCTTGGCCCAAAAGTGACGTGAGAGGACTTTTTGAACAGCACCTAAACATCTCTTTTCCCCTTATCTTCATATGTGTATTGTACAAATGTCCCATACACCTCACAAATATACATGTATGCAATATTTTTGGTCGTATCCAAGGTAGTCATGTCCTCATCATCCTCCCCTTCTTGAAAACAAAGCCGTCCTCGGCGTTGCTTAAGCTGAAATGTGGCTAACAAAAGAGACAAGGTGTACATGTTGTATATGTATATGTCATCCAGTTTTACTTCCCTTAGTTTTTGCATATATGACACATGTATACATGAGTAACCTTCATAGTTCATAAAATCTAAAGCCAAAATATTATCACAAGTATTAGAAGACATGAAAATATTGTAACTCAATTTGCACATATAAGTGAAGCTCTTATTCATATCAAAGGATTGACAATGTTCATCATTAAACCATCCCAACATTGGTGAATAAACCTTACTTGAATCAAATTTACATGCTACAACATGCTTAAATAAGCAAACATACAATAAGTCATTTGACACAAAATTATCACCAAGATTAGAGGTCATATCAAAATGATTAAACATTGTTTCTTTTGCATAAACAGTTAATTCATTGGGCGCACTCAAAATTGTTGATACTTCAACTCTTTGATCACATGATGCATTCATGACAGTAACACAATTCTCTAAAATAGCTGGTGTGCTCAAATCAATAGGTAACACAACACATGATGTATTCAAGTTAACTAGGCATGCATCATTCTCATGTGAAAGTTGAAAATCTGTACCTTTGTCATTACCTCTTATGATCAACTCAAACGATGTAGGCACTCTTGGAGGTGATGTGTCACATGATGGAGATGATCTAGTCCTCGCAACAACGGATGTGGTTGTCATAGTACGCCTAGTAGTTGAAGAAACATCTGTATCAACACTTGGAATGTGCACCGTGCGCTTGTTCTCCTTGTGGCCAACACGTCGTTTTATTTCCTGTTCAGCTTTGCAAGCAAGACGAAACAAATGGTCCATAGGATAACACTCTTCATGAATTAGAATCTCTTGAATATCACAGTTTAATCCTCCCCAAAATCTATCCATAAAATCTTCTTCACTTTCTTCTAAAAATGAGTGCAATAATGTAGTTTGTAAATCATCATAGTATTTTGTTACCGTGTCAGTGCCTTGTTTTAAATGTTGTAATTTTTTAATCATGCCACGAGTATAATAAACATCAACGAATCTATCTCTCATGACAAGTTTTAAATCATCCCAAGTAGTAGGTATAAGATCAGGGTTTAACCGACAATATTCACTCCACCAAACTAAAGCAAAGCTACTAAAAGTACTAACCGCAGCTTGAAATTTTCCACGCTCATCAAAATTATGGGAAGCAAATATAGCATTTATTTCGTACTCCCATTCAATATATAAATCAGGCCTAAAACGACCAGTAAATGGTGGCATGGAATCTTTAACCTGATTATGTGCATTCTGATGTAATTGCTCCTCTTGTGGCGGTTGTTGTATTTTCTTAGGTGATGGCAAATCTCCCACGATCGATGAAGCCCAAGAACTAACAACTCTGGAACCTGCCATAGTTAGTAGAAAACAAGAAACAAAATCCAAGAATAATGTTCCAATGAACTACTAGGATGTGGTGGTAAAACACTCACAGTGTAACAAATATCAATATCTTACAAGTTCTTACCATGCAGCAGGTGGTGACAGGCAACCAGCGGTGTCAAATAACTCCGAAGATTGAGTAAAACGATTGCCAGGGGAACGTACGTATACACGGTGTAGAAATATGTGGAGCTCGGAAGGCTTAAATATTTGGTAGCAAAAGATTAGCAATAATCAATTCAGAGATGCAATGTTGAATAAACGCTCAACGACGGTACTGTGCTGGTCCTAGGCTAGACCGGACTAGAGACGCGAGCCTAGAACACTAATGAGGTCACGGCGTTGCACAACTAGCATCAATAAAGGATATGAAGTAGCTCTGGACAGCAAGATATAAGTGAAGATCACAATGGCAGTAAAGATAATGATGAGAAACAACTACCAAGTAGGATATACCAACAACTTTGTCTCCAACTTTCCTCTGGAAAAGTTTTTGCCAATTTTCTGATATTTTTTCTCAAGAATGGCACTGACTCAAGCTTTTAAACGCAAAAAGAATCACTAAATTCCGAGTTGATATGAGGAGTCAAAAAATTCTAAAACTGGCCTGAAAAACTGGAACAAGCTGTGTTCGCGAACTTCGGAGGGCAAAAAGACCTATTTAGAAGCCGATTTTGAGGTGTCAAATATTGAACTAGCTTCTGCAACTATTTTGATGCGGCTCGTCGCTAGCTTTAATTTGAGTACTCACGGAGCCAAAACAGACTTCGTATGAAAAAGATATGCCTGTTTTACTGAACACTGCGCAAAACAGATTCCAATCCGAATTCAGCTACGAGATTGAGTCTAGATAGATCCGAATTTTGTTTTTTTTTCTTCTCTCTTTTTTTTCACACTTTTTTCTTTTCCTTTCTCTCTTTTTTTTCTCTAACTTTTTTTTTTCTCTCTTTTTTCTCTCTCCCTCTTTCCAAAACAAACTAGATAAGATGTAGATTGGATCAAGCACAGATGTGAACGACCTCAACTATGATTATGACAATGAACAGTGGGTAGCACGATGTGGAAATTGATGGATGGGATGGTGGACAGCGGAAGGAATAACGATGCAGCGGCGGCGTGACTAATGTGAACAGAACTCGAAACTCTAAACGAACTAGACACTAAGACCAGCAACTGAACACGACGATGCAACCGATAATTCCATAATGCAAACAATGAAAAGAAAATTGCAAAGGCTCAGACTGGCTTGGACAAAGGATGAATAGATCTAACTTTTTTTTGTGGCTTTTCCTTGAACAATAGGTAAGAAAATAAATCTAATCTAGGGAAAACTGGAAATTCTCACCGAGCAACCTGGCTCTGATACCACTTGATAGAGGCGGGGGTGGCCCGATCTTTCGATGAGATGATAGCTATCGATTTGGTGGAGTCGACTTTGACGATCCGACTACAAACGTGCACGACGTTGCGCCTTAGCAATCGCTAAACCAATCTCCCGAGGTTACTGACGATACTGAAAGCACGATCAGCCTGACCACGAAGGTCTATTCCTGCACGCAATCGAAGAACAAGCAAGAATATGATAATGCAATCTGAATATTGCGAATATAGATGAAGTATTGATAGAGGTGGGGATCCGAAAGCGGTCTTGGTCTGGTCGTTGGACACAAACGAAGTACACGAAGTTGCAATGGCTAACTTTTAACTAAACAAATCCCAAGCAAAAAGCTACTAGATGGATCTACTTATATAGGAGCAAGGGGTGGCGGCCAAGGAGGTGGGAGGACGTCCCAAGGCAGCCTAAAACTAACCCTAGGTCGTACAAGGCTCATGGGCCCAAGTGGAGGTGATGCAACACCTTTGGACTTGTAGTTTGACTCGGATTCTGCTACAGCGTCAGATTGTTTCGTCGATAACTCATAGCTCCGGATGAATTTTAAGGTGAATCCAATTGGGTTGGAAAGAGCACGAAATCTACTTTCTAACAAAAAAAGAATCACCCAATTCGGAGTCCGTATGAAAAAGTTCTTGGCGTTTTGAGTCAGGTATGTCTGTGCAGTCCGAATCTGAATCCAGAACGTGAGAGACTTGGACTCTATCTTCTCTTGGCCCAAAAGTGACGTGAGAGGACTTTTTGAACAGCACCTAAACTTCTCGTTTTCCCTTATCTTCATATGTGAATTGTACAAATGTCCCATACACCTGCAATTAGACATGGCACAAAAGTTTGTGAAGTATTTTTGTCCTGGATGACACAAATAAATTATTGCATAGTTTGCATTAGAAATCACCTCACAAATATACATGTATGCAATATTTTTGGTCGTATCCAAGGTATTCATGTCCTCATCAGGTGTTAGAGAAAATAAATGATAATGCATATAAACTTGAGCTGCCTGCAGATTTTGGGGTTAGTCCCACTTTTAACATTGCAGATCTGAAGCCTTATTTGGGTGAGGAAGATGAGCTTCCGTCGAGGACGACTTCATTTCAAGAAGGGGAGGATGATGAGGACATCAATACCATTGTTACACCCACAGCCCCTGCTTCTATACATACTGGACCAATTACTAGAGCTCGCGCACGTCAATTAAAATATCAGGTACTTTCGTTTCTTGGTAATGATTCTAAAGTTCATGAGAATATGATGCTGCCTAAATTGGATACATTTGTTTTGCTTACAAATGAAGGGCCTAGCTTGGACAAGAAAGAGGAACCTTGGAGCAAGTTCAAGCATGGAGATGATGGCATGCACAAGGGGAACAAGAACGGAGTTACAAGTGATGATTTCAGGACTTTGAAGCCACCATAATGAGTGCAGGAAGCCTTGAACGAAATATACAAGATGTCACTTCATAAATTTCGTCCAGAGGCTATTATAGGTGCTGCGTCACCTTATTATTGGGCCAGGCCCATGTAATTTCGAAATACTTGAGTATAGGCTGTTTTTAGAGTCCGTATGTGTGGGGAAACAAGAGATAGGGTTGGTTTCGGACCCCTCCTTCAAGGGCCACGAAATCCCCTCCTCTTCCTCCATATATACAGCCCTTAGGGCACCGTTTAGACTTTGGGTTTTGTTTAGATTAAAAGTTCGCCATAGCTGCAACTTCGCGTACTTCGTTTTTGTTCAACGACCAGACCAAGACGTCATAGAACCCCACCTTGATCAATAAAGCTTTCATCTTATATTCGCAATATCCAGATTGCAAATCTTAGTTTCTTGCTTGTTCTTCGTTTGCTTGCAGGAGATAGACCCTCGTGGTCAGGTTGATTGTGCTCCGGCGTTGATAGAGGAGGGGGTGTCCCGATCTTTCGATGAGATGATGAGCCGACTTTGACGATCCGACTACAAACGTGCACGACGTTGCGCCTTAGCAATCGCTAAACCAATCTCCTGAGGTTACTGACGATGCTGGAAGCACGATCAGCCTGACCACGAAGGTCTATTCCTGCACGCAATCGAAGAACAAGCAAGAATATGATAATGCAATCTGAATATTGCGAATATAGATGAAGTATTGATAATGGTGGGGATCCGAAAGTGGTCTTGGTCTGGTCGTTGGACACAAACGAAGTACACGAAGTTGCAATGGCTAACTTTTAACTAAACAAATCCCAAGCAAAAAGCTACTAGATGGATCTACTTATATAGGAGCAAGGGGTGGCGGCCAAGGAGGTGGGAGGACGTCCCAAGGCAGCCTAAAACTAACCCTAGGTCGTACAAGGCCAATGGGCCCAAGTGGAGGTGATGCAACACCTTTGGACTTGTAGTTTGACTCGGATTCTGCTACAGCGTCAGATTGTTTCGACGACAACTCAACGCTCCGGATGAATTTGAAGGTGAAACCAATTGGGTTAGAAAGAACACGAAATCTACTTTCCAACAAAAAAAGAATCACCCAATTCGGAGTCCGTATGAAATAGTTCTTGGTGTTTTGAGTCAGGTATGTCTGTGCAGTCCGAATCTGAATCCAGAACGTGAGAGACTTGGACTCTATCTTCTCTTGGCCCAAAAGTGACGTGATATGACTTTTTGAACAGCACATAAACTTCTCTTTTTCCCTTATCTTCATATGTGGACTGTACAAATCTCCCATACACCTGCAATTAGACATGGCACAAAAGTTTGTGAAGTATTTTTGTCTTGGATGACATAAATAAATTATTGCATAGTTTGCATTAGAAATCACCTCACAAATATACATGTATGCAATATTTTTGGTCGTATCCAAGGTAGTCATGTCCTCATCAACGCCTATAGAAACCAGCGAGGCCAAGGAAACTCCTCACTTGTGTGACCGTTTTGGGCTGCGGCCAACTCTCAATAGCTTCAATCTTGGCTTTATCAACTTCAATTCCCTGTGGAGTAACAACATAGCCAAGAAAAGATACTCGGTCGGTGCAAAAGGTGCACTTCCCAAGGTTACCAAACAAACGTGGATCACGTAGAGCAATAAAAACAACACGTAAATGTTCCAAATGTTCCTCCAAAGATCTGCTATAAATCAATATATCATCAAAGTAAACTACCACAAATCGTCCAATGAAAGCACGTAAAACTTCGTTCATTAATCTCATGAAAGTACTAGGTGCATTAGTTAACCCAAAAGGCATGACTAACCACTCATATAAACCGAACTTAGTTTTAAATGCTGTTTTCCATTCATCTCCCAATTTCATATGAATTTGATGGTATCCACTACGCAAATCAACTTTGGAGAATATTGTAGAGCCACTCAATTCATCAAGCATATCATCTAGCCTAGGAATAGGATGACGATAACGAATAGTAATATTATTAATGCCTCTACAATCAACACACATACGCGACGTACCATCCTTTTTTGGAACTAGTATAATAGGAACAGCACAAGGACAAAGAGATTCGCGTATATAACCTTTGTCGAGCAGCTCCTGTACTTGACGCATAATCTCCTTCGTCTCCTCTGGATTGGTACGGTATGGCGCACGGTTTGGCAACGAAGCACCGGGAATTAAGTCAATCTAATGCTCAATCCCGCGAATAGGTGGTAATCCCGGTGGCACGTCTTGTGGAAAGACGTCAGCGAACTCCTGCAAAATGTTAGTGACCGCAGGAGGCAAAGAGGAAGGCACGTCCTCGAATGAAAATAACGCCTCTTTGCACACAAAAGCATAGCAAACAGAATTGCTGAAATCTAGCTCATCAATATCAGATTTGGTGGCAAGTAAGCATGCACTTTTCAATTTAATTTCAGAAGCAACACTAGATGGTTTATTATTAGGCTTCATTTGTTGCTCAAATTCTTTTGCCACAATATGATTTTCACTCTTATTTTTCTCCTGCTTTGCTTTACTAGCTCTATTAATATCATCTTTCAAAATAGAATCAGGAGTCATAGGAAGCAAAGTAATATGTTTATCCTTATGAACAAGAGTATACTGATTGTTTCTACCATGGTGTACATAATTTTTATCAAATTGCCATGGTCTACCAAGTAATAATGAACATGCTTGCATGGGTACCACATCACAATCAACATAATCAGCATATGTAGAGATACTAAAATGCACACGAACAGTACGTGTTACCTTAACCTTGCCGCTGTTGTTGAACCATTGGATATAGTAAGGATGTGGATGTGGTCTTGTGGTGAGAGATAGCTTCTCCACCATCTCCATGCTAGCCAAGTTGTTGCAGCTCCCTCCATCTATGATGACGCGAACAGAACGTTCCTTCACAACTCCCTTTGTATGGAACAAATTATGCCTCTGATTTTGCTCAGCTTGTGTGACCTGCACACTCAAAACACGTTGAGCAACTAAACATTCATACCTGTCAGCGTCTTCAGGAGCCATGTATTGCGTCTCCTGATCAGAATCATCTCCACCGTGTTCTTCACTTGTAATAAGAGCCAAAGTCTCCTCATCATAGTCACTAGCGGACTCATACCCACCATCCTCAGTAGCAATCATAACACGCGGAGATTGGCATTCTCTCGCATAATGACCTCTTCCCTTACAACGACGACAAATAATATCATGTGTGTGCCCTGTTGATGCCATAGATGAAGAAGAGCTCTGGGCAGGCCCAGAAGGTGTACTCTTGGCAGATGGTGGTGGTGGTGCCTGTTTTCTTGTATCTCGATTGGAATTGGCGGCTGAAGTCAGTGGTGCCGCAGTAGGACGTGTGGGAGTAGAGGAGGCACGCGGTGTCCATGATGAAGATCGACCTGCAGAAAAATTAGTTCGCGCCAATGCCTGTCGATCCTGCACTTCACGTTCAGCTTTACAAGCAAGATGGAATAAACGAGTGATATTATTATACTCCTTATACTCTAGAATGGTCTGAATCTCTCTATTTAATCCACCCATGTGATAGAGGCGGGGGTGTCCCGATCTTTCGATGAGATGATAGCTATCGATTTGGTGGAGTCGACTTTGACGATCCGACTACGAGCGTGCGAGGACGTCGCGCCTTAGCAATCGCTAAACCAACTCCGAGAGGTTATTGACCACGCCGGAGCACAATCAACCTGACCCCGAGGGTCTATCTCCTGCAAGCAAACGAAGAACAAGCAAGAAACTAAGATTTGCAATCTGGATATTGCGAATATAAGATGAAAGCTTTATTGATCGAGGTGGGGTTCTGTGACGTCTTGGTCTGGTCGTTGAACACAAACGAAGTACGCGAAGTTGCAGCTATGGCGAACTTTTAATCTAAACAAAACCCAAAGTCTAAACGGTGCCCTAAGGGCTGTATATATGGAGGAGGAGGGTGGGATTTCGTGGCCCTTGAAAGAGGGGTCCGAAACCAACCCTATCTCTTGTTTCCCCACACATACGGACTCTAAAAACAGCCTATACTCAAGTATTTCGAAATTACATGGGCCTGGCCCAATAATAAGGTGACGCAGCACCTATAATAGCCTCTGGACGAAATTTATGAAGTGACATCTTGTATATTTCGTCCAAGGCTTCCTGCACTCATTATGGTGGCTTCAAAGTCCTGAAATCATCACTTGTAACTCCGTTCTTGTTCCCCTTGTGCATGCCATCATCTCCATGCTTGAACTTGCTCCAAGGTTCCTCTTTCTTGTCCAAGCTAGGGCCTTCATTTGTAAGCAAAACAAATGTATCCAATTTAGGCAGCATCATATTCTCATGGACTTTAGAATCATTACCAAGAAACGAAAGTACCTGATAATTTAATTGGCGTGCGCGAGCTCTAGTAATTGGTCCAGTATGTATAGAAGCAGGGGCTGTGGGTGTAACAATGGTATTGATGTCCTCATCACCTTATGAACAAGAGTATACTGATTGTTTCTACCATGGTGTACAGAATTTTTATCAAATTGCCATGGTCTACCAAGTAATAATGAACATGCTTGCATGGGTACCACATCACAATCAACATAATCAGCATATGTAGAGATACTAAAATGCACACGAACAGTACGTGATACCTTAACCTTGCCGCTGTTGTTGAACCATTGGATATAGTAAGGATGTGGATGTGGTCTTGTGGTGAGAGATAGCTTCTCCACCATCTCCATGCTAGCCAAGTTGTTGCAGCTCCCTCCATCTATGATGACGCGAACAGAACGTTCCTTCACAACTCCCTTTGTATGGAACAAATTATGCCTCTGATTTTGCTCAGCTTGTGTGACCTGCACACTCAAAACACGTTGAGCAACTAAACATTCATACCTGTCAGCGTCTTCAGGAGCCATGTATTGCGTCTCATGATCAGAATCATCTCCATCGTGTTCTTCACTTGTAATAAGAGCCAAAGTCTCCTCATCATAATCACTAGCGGACTCATACCCACCATCCTCAGTAGCAATCATAACACGCGGAGATTGGCATTCTCTCGCATAATGACCTCTTCCCTTACAACGACGACAAATAATATCATGTGTGTGCCCTGTTGATGCCATAGATGAAGAAGAGCTCTGGGCAGGCCCAGAAGGTGTACTCTTGGCAGATGATGGTGGTGGTGCCTGTTTTCTTGTATCTCGGTTGGAATTGGCGGCTGAAGTCAGTGGTGCCGCAGTAGGACGTGTGGGAGTAGAGGAGGCACGTGGTGTCCATGATGAAGATCGACCTGCAGAAAATTAGTTCGCGCCAATGCCTGTCGATCCTGCACTTCACGTTCAGCTTTACAAGCAAGATGGAATAAACGAGTGATATTATTATACTCCTTATACTCTAGAATGGTCTGAATCTCTCTATTTAATCCACCCATGAAACGTGCAAGCATAACTTCATTCTCCTCAACAATACCACATCTAATCATGCCAGTTTGTAATTCCTGATAATATTCTTCTACAGAATTTTTTCCTTGTCTTAAGCGCTGCAATTTTTGAAGTAATTCACGTTGATAATATGGCGGAACCCAACGAGTACGCATAGCAGTTTTCAAAGCAGCCCACGTAGCTGGAATAGGATATAATCTACAATGTTCAGACCACCATACACATGCAAAACTAGTGAAAGCACAAACAGCAGCAGCAACACGTCGTTCCTCGGGATATTGTAAACATGTAAAACGTTGTTCAGTTTCTAACTCCCAAGTAAGATATATATCAGGAACATATCTACCCTCGAATGGTGGAATATTCAATTTTAAGTTAGGAAGATGGTCATGATCTCGTACCTGAAGTGGTGGTGCAGGCCTACCATTGCGATTATTTGCATGTGGACGACCTGGTGCTGGTGGTTGCACGTAGTTATGATTTTGATCAAACTCATCCTCATAATCGCCCGCGTAATCATCCTCCTCCTCGGCACCAGCAGCAGCAGGAGCAGGAGCCAAAGAAGCAACAACAGTAGGTACAGCAGCACCAGAAGTTTGGCCATCCTCAAGAGGAACACGCTTCGCTCGTCCGAACTGATTTGGAAGGGGGCGTTGTTGTTGTCGTTGCAGAGGTGCGACAGGTGCAGCCGGTGGTGGTTGGGGAAGACGCGTGAGCAATTCATTAAACTTGTTATCCAGCTTTGTCTCGAACGACTTCTCCATGCCATCTATCTTCTCCATGGCCTCTTCAAATCTGTTTAGCACATCTCCCACCTGGCCACTCATCATTTGCTGAAATTTATCATGCAACTCCTTGTTCGTCATGTTCTCCCAGTCAATCTCGTCGGCTTGTGATCCTGCCATGGTTAGCAGCAATAGAAACACACAAGAATATGATGCTACAGACTACTAGTGATAGAGGCGTGGGTGTCCCGATCTTTCGATGAGATGATAGCTATCGTTTTTGGTGGAGTAGACTTTGACGATCCGACTACGAACGTGCGAGGACGTCGCGCCTTAGCAATCGCTAAACCAACTCCGAGAGGTTATTGACCACGCCGGAGCACAATCAACCTGACCACGAGGGTCTATCTCCTGCAAGCAAACGAAGAACAAGCAAGAAACTAAGATTTGCAATCTGGATATTGCGAATATAAGATGAAAGCTTTATTGATCAAAATGGGGTTCTGTGACGTCTTGGTCTGGTCGTTGAACACAAACGAAGTACGCGAAGTTGCAGCTATGGCGAACTTTTAATCTAAACAAAACCCAAAGTCTAAACGGTGCCCTAAGGGCTGTATATATGGAGGAAGAGGAGGGGATTTCGTGGCCCTTGAAGGAGGGGTCCGAAACCAACCCTATCTCTTGTTTCCCCACACATACGGACTCTAAAAACAGCCTATACTCAAGTATTTCGAAATTACATGGGCCTGGCCCAATAATAAGGTGACGCAGCACCTATAATAGCCTCTGGACGAAATTTATGAAGTGAAATCTTGTATATTTCGTCCAAGGCTTCCTGCACTCATTATGGTGGCTTCAAAGTCCTGAAATCATCACTTGTAACTCCGTTCTTGTTCCCCTTGTGCATGCCATCATCTCCATGCTTGAACTTGCTCCAAGGTTCCTCTTTCTTGTCCAAGCTAGGGCCTTCATTTGTAAGCAAAACAAATGTATCCAATTTAGGCAGCATCATATTCTCATGAACTTTAGAATCATTACCAAGAAACGAAAGTACCTGATAATTTAATTGGCGTGCGCGAGCTCTAGTAATTGGTCCAGTATGTATAGAAGCAGGGGCTGTGGGTGTAACAATGGTATTGATGTCCTCATCAATAGGTGCTGCGTCACCTTATTATTGGGCCAGGCCCATGTAATTTCGAAATACTTGAGTATAGGCTGTTTTTAGAGTCCGTATGTGTGGGGAAACAAGAGATAGGGTTGGTTTCGGACCCCTCCTTCAAGGGCCACGAAATCCCCTCCTCTTCCTCCATATATACAGCCCTTAGGGCACCGTTTAGACTTTGGGTTTTGTTTAGATTAAAAGTTCGCCATAGCTGCAACTTCGCGTACTTCGTTTGTGTTCAACGACCAGACCAAGACGTCACAGAACCCCACCTTGATCAATAAAGCTTTCATCTTATATTCGCAATATCCAGATTGCAAATCTTAGTTTCTTGCTTGTTCTTCGTTTGCTTGCAGGAGATAGACCCTCGTGGTCAGGTTGATTGTGCTCCGGCGTGGTCAATAACCTCTCGGAGTTGGTTTAGCGATTGCTAAGGCGCGACGTCCTCGCACGTTCGTAGTCGGATCGTCAAAGTCTACTCCACCAAAAACGATAGCCATCATCTCATCGAAAGATCGGGACACCCTCGCCTCTATCAGTTTGTAATTCCTGATAATATTCTTCTACAGAATTTTTTCCTTGTCTTAAGCGCTGCAATTTTTGATGTAATTCACGTTGATAATATGGTGGAACCCAACGAGTACGCATAGCAGTTTTCAAAGCAGCCCACGTAGCTGGAATAGGATATAATCTACAATGTTCAGACCACCATACACATGCAAAACTAGTGAAAGCACAAACAGCAGCAGCAACACGTCGTTCCTCGGGATATTGTAAACATGTAAAACGTTGTTCAGTTTCTAACTCCCAAGTAAGATATATATCAGGAACATATCTACCCTCGAATGGTGGAATATTCAATTTTAATTTAGGAAGATGGTCATGATCTCGTACCTGAAGTGGTGGTGCAGGCCTACCATTGCGATTATTTGCATGTGGACGACCTAGTGCTGGTGGTTGCACGTAGTTATGATTTTGATCAACCTCATCCTCATAATCGCCCGCGTAATCATCCTCCTCCTCGGCACCAGCAGCAGCAGGAGCAGGAGCCAAAGAAGCATCAACAGTAGGTACAGCAGCACCAGAAGTTTGGCCATCCTCAAGAGGAACACGCTTCGCTCGTCCGAACTGATTTGGAAGGGGGCGTTGTTGTTGTCGTTGCAGAGGTGCGACAGGTGCAGCCGGTGGTGGTTGGGGAAGACGCGTGAGCAATTCATTAAACTTGTTATCCAGCTTTGTCTCGAATGACTTCTCCATGCCATCTATCTTCTCCATGGCCTCTTCAAATCTGTTTAGCACATCTCCCACCTGGCCACTCATCATTTGCTGAAATTTATCATGCAACTCCTTGTTCGTCATGTTCTCCCAGTCAATCTCGTCGGCTTGTGATCCTGCCATGGTTAGCAGCAATAGAAACACACAAGAATATGATCCTACAGACTACTAGAAAGTGGTGGTGGTGTGGTGTGGTGTCACAAATCCGTCAAGCAAATCTCAAATTCTTACCAGTTCTTACCCAGCAGCAGGTGGTGATCGGCAACCTTTGTAGTCGAAACTCTCAGAGCTTGGACAGAGCGATTGCCAGGTGGTGTCAAACGCACGATGTAGATGTATGTGGAGCTGGGAAGGCTTATGATATGGTAGCAAAAAGGGTCAGCAATAATCAATTCAGAGATGCAATGTTGAATAAACTCTCAACGACGATACTGTGCTGGTCCTAGGCTAGACCGTGCTAGAGACGCGAGCCTAGAACACTAACAAAAATCACGGCGCTGCACGTAAACAAGGGAGGAGCACACTCTGAATTTTTGTTCTTTTTTTTTGCACTTTTTTTTCCTCTTTTTTTTTGCTCCGCAACAATTTTTTTTCGAAAAAGTCTACAAATGGTCTAAAAACTGCCTAGCCAGAATTTTCCAGACTTAGTTTTTTTTTTTTTGAAACTGGAACTATTTTTCTTCTGCGGGTAGCACGAAAATTGGGGAATCCGACTTGTTCATGACTCGTAGTATCGCGTGATCTGGAACTCTAAAATAAAGGAATAAATACTGGACTCGGACTAGGACTGGTGGCAGAGATGAATCTGGTGGAACTCGGACTGGTGATGGTATATGACGGTAGTATATGTGGGCTCGGATTGGTGGTGGTATATGGACTCGGATCGGTGGTGGTATATGGACTCGGATCGGTGGTGGTATATGGACTCAGAGAAATAGCAGATGAGCTGTGGTGGTATATGGTAGGGGCGATGATGATGGTGCGGCGGCGGCGTGACAACTTGTGAACAGAACTCGAAACTCTAAAGAACTAGACGCTAAGACCAGCAACTTGACACGACGATGCAACCGCAAATTCAACAAAGCAAAAACCCTAAAACGATTATGCAAAGGCTCAGATTGGTTCGGATATGATGAACTAACCCTAAATTTTTTTTTGGCTTTTTCCTGGACTGTAGGTATGAAGAACAGACTCGATCTAAACTACGAAAAACTGTAAATCTCACCGAGCAACCTGGGAATCTGATACCACTTGATAGAGGCGAGGGTGTCCCGATCTTTCGATGAGATGATATCTATCGTTTTTGGTGGAGTAGACTTTGACGATCCGACTACGAACGTGCGAGGACGTCGCGCCTTAGCAATCGCTAAACCAACTCCGAGAGGTTATTGACCACGCCGGAGCACAATCAACCTGACCCCGAGGGTCTATCTCCTGCAAGCAAACGAAGAACAAGCAAGAAACTAAGATTTGCAATCTGGATATTGCGAATATAAGATGAAAGCTTTATTGATCGAGGTGGGGTTCTGTGACGTCTTGGTCTGGTTGTTGAACACAAACGAAGTACGCGAAGTTGCAGCTATGGCGAACTTTTAATCTAAACAAAACCCCAAAGTCTAAATGGTGCCCTAAGGGCTGTATATATAGAGGAAGAGGGGGGGATTTCGTGGCCCTTGAAGGAGGGGTCCAAAACCAACCCTATCTCTTGTTTCCCCACACATACGGACTCTAAAAATAGCCTATACTCAAGTATTTCAAAATTACATGGGCCTGGCCCAATAATAAGGTGACGCAGCACCTATAATAGCCTCTGGACGAAATTTATGAAGTGGCATCTTGTATATTTCGTCCAAGGCTTCCTGCACTCCTTATGGTGGCTTCAAAGTCCTGAAATCATCACTTGTAACTCCGTTCTTGTTCCCCTTGCGCATGCCATCATCTCCATGCTTGAACTTGCTCCAAGGTTCCTCTTTCTTGTCCAAGCTAGGCCCTTCATTTGTAAGCAAAACAAATGTATCCAATTTAGGCAGCATCATATTCTCATGAACATTAGAATCATTACCAAGAAACGAAAGTAACTGATAATTTAATTGGCGTGCGCGAGCTCTAGTAATTGGTCCAGTATGTATAGCAGCAGGGGCTGTGGGTGTAACAATGGTAGGGCTGCATTACCAGCTCAGGTACGAGATCATGACCATCTTCCTAAACTGAAATTGAATATTCCACCATTTGAGGGTGGATATGTTCCTGATATATATCTTACTTGGGAGTTAGAAACTGAACAACGTTTTACATGTTTACAATATCCCGAGGAGAGACGTGTTGCTGCTGCTGTTTGTGCTTTTACTAGTTTTGCATGTGTATGGTGGTCTGAACATTGTAGATTATATCCTATTCCAACTACTTGGGCTGCTTTGAAAACTGCTATGCGTACTCGTTGGGTTCCACCATATTATCAACGTGAATTACTTCAAAAATTGTAGCGCTTAAGACAAGGAAAAAATTCTGTAGAAGAATATTATCAGGAATTACAAACTGGCATGATTAGATGTGGTATTGTTGAGGAGAATGAAGCTATGCTTGCACGTTTTATGGGTGGATTAAATAGAGAGATTCAGACCATTCTAGAGTATAAGGAGTATAATAATATCACTCGTTTATTCCATCTTGCTTGTAAAGCTGAACGTGAAGTGCAGGATCGACAGGCATTGGCGCGGACTAACTTTTCTGCAGGTCGACCTTCATCGTGGACACCGCGTGCATCCTATACTTCCACACATTCTATTGCACCGACACCTCCATCAGCTGCCACCTCCAGCCGTGATACAAGGAAGCAGGCACAACCACCACTATCTGCCAAGAGCACACCTACCGGGCCTGCACAGAGTTCTTCTTCTTCCATGGCATCAACAGGGCATACAAGTGATATTATTTGTCATTGTTGTAAGGGAAGAGGTCATTATGCGAGAGAATGCAAATCTCAGCGTGTGATGATTGCTACCGAGGATGGTGGGTATGAGTCCGCTAGTGACTATGATGAGGAGACTTTGGCTCTCATTACACGTGAAGAACACGGTGGAGATGATTCTGAACAAGAGACGCAATACATGGCTCCTGAAGACGCTGACAGGTATGAATGTTTAGTTGCTCAACGTGTTTTGAGTGTGCAGGTCACAAAAGCTGAGCAAAATCAGAGGCATAATTTGTTCCATACAAAGGGAGTTGTGAAGGAACGTTCTGTTCGCGTCATCATAGATGGAGGGAGCTGCAACAACTTGGCTAGCATGGAGATGGTGGAGAAGCTCTCTCTCACCACAAGACCACATCCACATCCTTACTATATCCAATGGTTCAACAACAGCGGCAAGGTTAAGGTAACACGTACTGTTCGTGTGCATTTTAGTATCTCTACGTATGCTGATTTTGTTGATTGTGATGTGGTACCCATGCAAGCATGTTCCTTATTACTTGGTAGACCATGGCAATTTGATAAAAGTTCTGTACACCATGGTAGAAACAATCAATATACTCTTTTTCATAAGGATAAACATATTACTTTGCTTCCTATGTCTCCTGATTCTATTTTGAAAGATGATATTAATAGAGCTAGTAAGGCAAAACAGGAGTAAAATAAGAGTGAAAATCAGATTGTGGCAAAAGAATTTGAGCAACAAATGAATCCTCATAATAAACCATCTAGTGTTGCTTCTGAAATTAAATTGAAAAGTGCATGTTTACTTGCCACCAAATCTGATATTGATGATCTAGATTTCAACAAATCTGTTTGCTATGCTTTTGTGTGCAAAGAGGCATTATTTTCATTCGAGGACATGCCTTCCTCTTTGCCTCCTGCTGTTACTAACATTTTGCAGGAGTTCGCCGACGTCTTTCCACAAGATGTGCCTCCGGGATTACCACCTATTCGAGGGATTGAGCATCAGATTGACTTAATTCCCGGTGCATCGCTACCCAACCGTGCACCATACCGTACTAATCCAGAGGAGACGAAGGAGATTATGCGTCAAGTCCAGGAGTTGCTCGACAAAGGTTATATACGCGAATCCCTTAGTCCTTGTGCTGTTCCTATTATTCTAGTGCCGAAAAAGGATGGTACATCGCGTATGTGTGTTGATTGTAGAGGCATTAATAATATTACTATTCGTTATTGTCATCCTATTCCTAGACTAGATGATATGCTTGATGAATTGAGTGGCTCTACAATATTCTCCAAAGTTGATTTGCGTAGTGGATACCATCAAATTCGTATGAAAATGGGGGATGAATGGAAAACAGCATTTAAAACAAAGTTTGGATTATATGAGTGGTTAGTCATGCCTTTTGGGTTAACTAATGCACCTAGTACTTTCATGAGATTAATGAACGAAGTTTTACGTGCTTTCATTGGACGATTTGTGGTAGTCTATTTTGATGATATACTGATTTATAGCAGATCTTTGGAGGAACATTTGGAACATTTACGTGCTGTTTTTATTGCTTTACGTGATGCACGTTTGTTTGGTAACCTTGGGAAGTGCACCTTTTGCACTGACCGAGTATCTTTTCTTGGCTATGTTGTTACTCCACAGGGAATTGAAGTGGATAAAGCCAAGATTGAAGCTATTGAGAGTTGGCCACAACCCAAAACGGTCACACAAGTGAGGAGTTTTCTTGGACTCGCTGGTTTCTATAGGCGTTTTGTGAGAGATTTCAGCACCATTGCTGCACCTCTCAATGAGCTTACAAAGAAGGATGTGTCTTTTGTTTGGGGTACCTCACAGGAAGAAGCCTTCACGGTATTGAAAGATAAGTTGACACATGCTCCTTTACTCCAACTTCCTGATTTTAATAAGACTTTTGAGCTTGAATGTGATGCTAGTGGAATTGGATTAGGAGGTGTTTTATTACAAGATGGCAAACCTATTGCATACTTTTCTGAAAAATTGAGTGGGCCTAGTCTGAACTATTCTACTTATGATAAAGAATTATATGCTCTTGTTCGGACCTTAGAAACATGGCAACATTATTTATGGCCCAAAGAATTTGTTATACATTCTGATCATGAATCTTTGAAACACATTAAAAGTCAAGCAAAACTGAACCGTAGACATGCTAAATGGGTTGAATTTATTGAGACTTTCCCTTATGTCATTAAACACAAGAAGGGTAAAGAAAATGTTATTGCTGATGCATTGTCTCGTCGTTATACTATGCTTTCACAACTTGACTTTAAAATATTTGGTTTGGAGACCATCAAAGATCAATATGTGCATGATGCTGAATTTAAAGATGTATTGCAGAATTGTAAGGAAGGGAGAACATCGAACAAGTTCGTCGTTAACGATGGATTTGTGTTTCGTGCTAACAAGCTATGCATTCCAGCTAGCTCCGTTCGTCTTTTGTTGTTGCAGGAGGCGCATGGAGGAGGATTAATGGGACACTTTGGCGTGAAGAATACGGAGGATATACTTGCTACACATTTCTTTTGGCCAAAGATGAGACGGGATGTTGAGCGTTTTGTTGCTCGCTGCACTACATGTCAAAAAGCTAAGTCACGACTCAATCCTCATGGTTTATATATGCCTTTGCCTGTACCTAGTGTTCCTTGGGAGGATATATCTATGGACTTTGTTTTAGGTTTACCTGAAACAAAGAAGGGGAGGGATAGCATATTTGTTGTCGTGGATAGGTTCTCGAAAATGGCACACTTTATACCATGTCATAAAAGCGATGATGCTGTTAATGTTGCTGATTTGTTCTTTCGTGAAATTATACGCTTGCATGGTGTGCCAAATACTATTGTTTCAGATCGTGATACTAAATTTCTTAGCCACTTTTGGAGATGTTTATGGGCTAAGTTGGGGACTAAACTACTTTTTAGTACTACATGTCACCCCCAAACTGATGGACAAACTGAAGTAGTCAATAGAACATTGTCTACTATGCTTAGGGCTGTTTTGAAGAATAACAAGAAAATGTGGGAAGAATGCTTGCCTCATATTGAATTTGCTTATAATCGTTCATTGCATTCTACTACTAAGATGTGTCCTTTTGAAATTGTATATGGTTTCCTACCTCGTGCACCTATTGATTTGTTGCCTCTTCCATCTTCGGAGAAGGTTAATTTTGATGCTAAACAACGTGCTGAATTGATCTTAAAAATGCATGAGTTAACTAAGGAGAACATTGAGCGTATGAATGCTAAATATAAACTTGCTGGAGATAAGGGTAGAAAACATGTTGTGTTTGCACCTGGAGATCTTGTTTGGTTACATTTGCGTAAGGATAGATTTCCTGATTTGCGCAAATCAAAGCTAATGCCACGTGCTGATGGTCCTTTTAAGGTGTTAGAGAAAATAAATGATAACGCATATAAACTTGAGCTGCCTGCAGATTTTGGGGTTAGTCCCACTTTTAACATTGCAGATTTGAAGCCTTATTTGGGGGAGGAAGATGAGCTTCCGTCGAGGACGACTTCATTTCAAGAAGGGGAGGATGATGAGGACATCAATACCATTGTTACACCCACAGCCCCTGCTGCTATACATACTGGACCAATTACTAGAGCTCGCGCACGCCAATTAAATTATCAGGTACTTTCGTTTCTTGGTAATGATTCTAATGTTCATGAGAATATGATGCTGCCTAAATTGGATACATTTGTTTTGCTTACAAATGAAGGGCCTAGCTTGGACAAGAAAGAGGAACCTTGGAGCAAGTTCAAGCATGGAGATGATGGCATGCGCAAGGGGAACAAGAACGGAGTTACAAGTGATGATTTCAGGACTTTGAAGCCACCATAAGGAGTGCAGGAAGCCTTGGACGAAATATACAAGATGCCACTTCATAAATTTCGTCCAGAGGCTATTATAGGTGCTGCGTCACCTTATTATTGGGCCAGGCCCATGTAATTTCGAAATACTTGAGTATAGGCTATTTTTAGAGTCCGTATGTGTGGGGAAACAAGAGATAGGGTTGGTTTCGGACCCCTCCTTCAAGGGCCACGAAATGCCCCCCCTCTTCCTCCATATATACAGCCCTTAGGGCACCGTTTAGACTTTGGGTTTTGTTTAGATTAAAAGTTCGCCATAGCTGCAACTTCGCGTCCTTCGTTTGTGTTCAACGACCAGACCAAGACGTCACAGAACCCCACCTCGATCAATAAAGCTTTCATCTTATATTCGCAATATCCAGATTGCAAATCTTAGTTTCTTGCTTGTTCTTCGTTTGCTTGCAGGAGATAGACCCTCGGGGTCAGGTTGATTGTGCTCCGGCGTGGTCAATAACCTCTCGGAGTTGGTTTAGCGATTGCTAAGGCGCGACGTCCTCGCACGTTCATAGTCGGATCGTCAAAGTCTACTCCACCAAAAACGATAGATATCATCTCATCGAAAGATCGGGACACCCTCGCCTCTATCAGACGAAGTACGCGAAGTTGCAGCTATGGCGAACTTTTAATCTAAACAAAACCTAAAGTCTAAACGGTGCCCTAAGGGCTGTATATATGGAGGAAGAGGAGGGGATTTCGTGGCCCTTGAAGGAGGGGTCCGAAACCAACCCTATCTCTTGTTTCCCCACACATACGGACTCTAAAAACAGCCTATACTCAAGTATTTCGAAATTACATGGGCCTGGCCCAATAATAAGGTGACGCAGCACCTATAATAGCCTCTGGACGAAATTTATGAAGTGACATCTTGTATATTTCGTCCAAGGCTTCCTGCACTCATTATGGTGGCTTCAAAATCCTGAAATCATCACTTGTAACTCCGTTCTTGTTCCCCTTGTGCATGCCATCATCTCCATGCTTGAACTTGCTCCAAGGTTCCTCTTTCTTGTCCAAGCTAGGCCCTTCATTTGTAAGCAAAACAAATGTATCCAATTTAGGCAGCATCATATTCTCATGAACTTTAGAATCATTACCAAGAAACGAAAGTACCTGATATTTTAATTGGCGTGCGCGAGCTCTAGTAATTGGTCCAGTATGTATAGTAATAGAGGCGAGGGTGTCCCGATCTTTCGATGAGATGATAGCTATCGTTTTTGGTGGAGTAGACTTTGACGATCCGACTACGAACGTGCGAGGACGTCGCGCCTTAGCAATCGCTAAACCAACTCCGAGAGGTTATTGACCACGCCGGAGCACAATCAACCTGACCACGAGGGTCTATCTCCTGCAAGCAAACGAAGAACAAGCAAGAAACTAAGATTTGCAATCTGGATATTGCGAATATAAGATGAAAGCTTTATTGATCAAGGTGGGGTTCTGTGACGTCTTGGTCTGGTCGTTGAACACAAACGAAGTACGCGAAGTTGCAGCTATGGCGAACTTTTAATCTAAACAAAACCCAAAGTCTAAACGGTGCCCTAAGGGCTGTATATATGGAGGAAGAGGAGGGGATTTCGTGGCCCTTGAAGGAGGGGTCCGAAACCAACCCTATCTCTTGTTTCCCCACACATACGGACTCTAAAAACAGCCTATACTCAAGTATTTCGAAATTACATGGGCCTGGCCCAATAATAAGGTGACGCAGCACCTATTGATGAGGACATCAATACCATTGTTACACCCACAGCCCCTGCTTCTATACATACTGGACCAATTACTAGAGCTCGCGCACGCCAATTAAATTATCAGGTACTTTCGTTTCTTGGTAATGATTCTAAAGTTCATGAGAATATGATGCTGCCTAAATTGGATACATTTGTTTTGCTTACAAATGAAGGCCCTAGCTTGGACAAGAAAGAGGAACCTTGGAGCAAGTTCAAGCATGGAGATGATGGCATGCACAAGGGGAACAAGAACGGAGTTACAAGTGATGATTTCAGGACTTTGAAGCCACCATAATGAGTGCAGGAAGCCTTGGACGAAATATACAAGATTTCACTTCATAAATTTCGTCCAGAGGCTATTATAGGTGCTGCGTCACCTTATTATTGGGCCAGGCCCATGTAATTTCGAAATACTTGAGTATAGGCTGTTTTTAGAGTCCGTATGTGTGGGGAAACAAGAGATAGGGTTGGTTTCGGACCCCTCCTTCAAGGGCCACGAAATCCCCTCCTCTTCCTCCATATATACAGCCCTTAGGGCACCGTTTAGACTTTGGGTTTTGTTTAGATTAAAAGTTCGCCATAGCTGCAACTTCGCGTACTTCGTTTGTGTTCAACGACCAGACCAAGACGTCACAGAACCCCACCTTGATCAATAAAGCTTTCATCTTATATTCGCAATATCCAGATTGCAAATCTTAGTTTCTTGCTTGTTCTTCGTCTGCTTGCAGGAGATAGACCCTCGTGGTCAGGTTGATTGTGCTCCGGCGTGGTCAATAACCTCTCGGAGTTGTTTTAGCGATTGCTAAGGCGCGACGTCCTCGCACGTTCGTAGTCGGATCGTCAAAGTCTACTCCACCAAAAACGATAGCTATCATCTCATCGAAAGATCGGGACACCCTCGCCTCTATCAAGTGGTATCAGATTCCCAGGTTGCTCGGTGAGATTTACAGTTTTTCGTAGTTTAGATCGAGTATGTTCTTCATACCTACAGTCCAGGAAAAAGCCAAAAAAAAAAATTAGGGTTAGTTCATCATATCCGAACCAATCTGAGCCTTTGCATAATCTTTTTAGGGTTTTTGCTTTGTTGAATTTGCGGTTGCATCGTCGTGTCAAGTTGCTGGTCTTAGCGTCTAGTTCTTTAGAGTTTCGAGTTCTGTTCACAAGTTGTCACGCCGCCGCCGCACCATCATCATCGCCCCTACCATATACCACCACAGCTTATCTGCTATTTCTCTGAGTCCATATACCACCACCGATCCGAGTCCATATACCACCACCGATCCGAGTCCATATACCACCACCAATCCGAGCCCACATATACTACCGTCATATACCATCACCAGTCCGAGTTCCACCAGATTCATCTCTGCCACCAGTCCTAGTCCGAGTCCAGTATTTATTCCTTTATTTTAGAGTTCCAGATCAGGCGATACTACGAGTCGTGAACAAGTCGGATTCCCCAATTTTCGTGCTACCCGCAGAAGAAAAATAGTTCCAGTTTCAAAAAAAAAACTAAGTCTGGAAAATTCTGGCTAGACAGTTTTTAGACCATTTGTAGACTTTTTCGAAAAAAAAATTGTTGCGGAGCAAAAAAAAAAGTGCAAAAAAAAAGAAAAAAAATCAGAGTGTGCTACTCCCTTGTTTACGTGCAGCGCCGTGATTTTTGTTAGTGTTCTAGGCTCGCGTCTCTAGCACGGTCTAGCCTAGGACCAGCACAGTACCGTCGTTGAGAGTTTATTCAACATTGCATCTCTGAATTGATTATTGCTGACCCTTTTTGCTACCATATCATAAGCCTTCCCAGCTCCACATACATCTACATCGTGCGTTTGACACCACCTGGCAATCGCTCTGTCCAAGCTCTGAGAGTTTTGACTACAAAGGTTGCCGATCACCACCTGCTGCTGGGTAAGAACTGGTAAGAATTTGAGATTTGCTTGACGGATTTGTGACACCACACCACACCACCACCACTTTCTAGTAGTCTGTAGGATCATATTCTTGTGTGTTTCTATTGCTGCTAACCATGGCAGGATCACAAGCCGATGAGATTGACTGGGAGAACATGACGAACAAGGAGATGCATGATAAATTTCTGCAAATGATGAGTGGCCAGGTGGGAGATGTGCTAAACAGATTTGAAGAGGCCATGGAGAAGATAGATGGCATGGACAAGTCGTTCGAGACAAAGCTGGATAACAAGTTTAATGAATTGCTCACGCGTCTTCCCCAACCACCACCGGCTGCACCAGTCGCACCTCTGCAACGACAACAACAACGCCCCCTTCCAAATCAGTTCGGACGAGCGAAGCGTGTTCCTCTTGAGGATGGCCAAACTTCTGGTGCTGCTGTACCTACTGTTGATGCTTCTTTGGCTCCTGCTCCTGCTGCTGCTGGTGCCGAGGAGGAGGATGATTACGCGGGCGATTATGAGGATGAGGTTGATCAAAATCATAACTACGTGCAACCACCAGCACCAGGTCGTCCACATGCAAATAATCGCAATGGTAGGTCTGCACCACCACTTCAGGTACGAGATCATGACCATCTTCCTAAATTAAAATTGAATATTCCACCATTCGAGGGTAGATATGTTCCTGATATATATCTTACTTGGGAGTTAGAAACTGAACAACGTTTTACATGTTTACAATATCCCGAGGAACACGTGTTGCTGCTGCTGTTTGTGCTTTCACTAGTTTTGCATGTGTATGGTGGTCTGAACATTGTAGATTATATCCTATTCCAGCTACGTGGGCTGCTTTGAAAACTGCTATGCGTACTCGTTTGGTTCCACCATATTATCAACGTGAATTACTTCAAAAATTGCAGCGCTTAAGACAAGGAAAAAATTCTGTAGGAGAATATTATCAGGAATTACAAACTGGCATGATTAGATGTGGTATTGTTGAGGAGAATGAAGCTATGCTTGCACGTTTCATGGGTGGATTAAATAGAGAGATTCAGACCATTCTAGAGTATAAGGAGTATAATAATATCACTCGTTTATTCCATCTTGCTTGTAAAGCTGAACGTGAAGTGCAGGATCGACAGGCATTGGCGCGAACTAATTTTTCTGCAGGTTGATCTTCATCATGGACACCGCGTGCCTCCTCTACTCCCACACGTCCTACTACGGCACCACTGACTTCAGCCGCCAATTCCAATCGAGATACAAGAAAACAGGCACCACCACCACCATCTGCCAAGAGTACACCTTCTGGGCCTGCCCAGAGCTCTTCTTCATCTATGGCATCAACAGGGCACACACATGATATTATTTGTCGTCGTTGTAAGGGAAGAGGTCATTATGCGAGAGAATGCCAATCTCCGCGTGTTATGATTGCTACTGAGGATGGTGGGTATGAGTCCGCTAGTGATTATGATGAGGAGACTTTGGCTCTTATTACAAGTGAAGAACACGGTGGAGATGATTCTGATCATGAGACGCAATACATGCCTCCTGAAGACGCTGACAGGTATGAATGTTTAGTTGCTCAACGTGTTTTGAGTGTGCAGGTCACACAAGCTGAGCAAAATCAGAGGCATAATTTGTTCCATACAAAGGGAGTTGTGATGAGGACATCAATACCATTGTTACACCCACAACCCCTGCTTCTATACATACTGGACCAATTACTAGAGCTCGCGCACGCCAATTAAAATATCAGGTACTTTCGTTTCTTGGTAATGATTCTAAAGTTCATGAGAATATGATGCTGCCTAAATTGGATACATTTGTTTTGCTTACAAATGAAGGGCCTATGATAGAGGCGAGGGTGTCCCGATCTTTCTATGAGATGATAGCTATCGTTTTTGGTGGAGTAGACTTTGACGATCCGACTACGAACGTGCAAGGACGTCGCGCCTTAGCAATCGCTAAACCAACTCCGAGAGGTTATTGACCACGCCGAAGCACAATCAACCTGACCACGAGGGTCTATCTCCTGCAAGCAAACGAAGAACAAGCAAGAAACTAAGATTTGCAATCTGGATATTGCGAATATAAGATGAAAGCTTTATTGATCAAGGTGGGGTTCTGTGACGTCTTGGTCTGGTCGTTGAACACAAACGAAGTACGCGAAGTTGCAGCTATGGCGAACTTTTAATCTAAACAAAACCCAAAGTCTAAACGGTGCCCTAAGGGCTGTATATATGGAGGAAGAGGAGGGGATTTCGTGGCCCTTGAAGGAGGGGTCCGAAACCAACCCTATCTCTTGTTTCCCCACACATACGGACTCTAAAAACAGCCTATACTCAAGTATTTCGAAATTACATGGGCCTGGCCCAATAATAAGGTGACGCAGCACCTATAATAGCCTCTGGACGAAATTTATGAAGTGAAATCTTGTATATTTCGTCCAAGGCTTCCTGCACTCATTATGGTGGCTTCAAAGTCCTGAAATCATCACTTGTAACTCCGTTCTTGTTCCCCTTGTGCATGCCATCATCTCCATGCTTGAACTTGCTCCAAGGTTCCTCTTTCTTGTCCAAGCTAGGGCCTTCATTTGTAAGCAAAACAAATGTATCCAATTTAGGCAGCATCATATTCTCATGAACTTTAGAATCATTACCAAGAAACGAAAGTACCTGATAATTTAATTGGCGTGCGCGAGCTCTAGTAATTGGTCCAGTATGTATAGAAGCAGGGGCTGTGGGTGTAACAATGGTATTGATGTCCTCATCAATAGGTGCTGCGTCACCTTATTATTGGGCCAGGCCCATGTAATTTCGAAATACTTGAGTATAGGCTGTTTTTAGAGTCCGTATGTGTGGGGAAACAAGAGATAGGGTTGGTTTCGGACCCCTCCTTCAAGGGCCACGAAATCCCCTCCTCTTCCTCCATATATACAGCCCTTAGGGCACCGTTTAGACTTTGGGTTTTGTTTAGATTAAAAGTTCGCCATAGCTGCAACTTCGCGTACTTCGTTTGTGTTCAACGACCAGACCAAGACGTCACAGAACCCCACCTTGATCAATAAAGCTTTCATCTTATATTCGCAATATCCAGATTGCAAATCTTAGTTTCTTGCTTGTTCTTCGTTTGCTTGCAGGAGATAGACCCTCGTGGTCAGGTTGATTGTGCTCCGGCGTGGTCAATAACCTCTCGGAGTTGGTTTAGCGATTGCTAAGGCGCGACGTCCTCGCACGTCCGTAGTCGGATCGTCAAAGTCTACTCCACCAAAAACGATAGCTATCATCTCATCGAAAGATCGGGACACCCTCGCCTCTATCAAGTGGTATCAGATTCCCAGGTTGCTCGGTGAGATTTACAGTTTTTCGTAGTTTAGATCGAGTCTGTTCTTCATACCTACAGTCCAGGAAAAAGCCAAAAAAATTTTTT
Organism: Thinopyrum elongatum; assembly: GCA_011799875.1. Classification (NCBI taxonomy): domain Eukaryota; kingdom Viridiplantae; phylum Streptophyta; class Magnoliopsida; order Poales; family Poaceae; genus Thinopyrum; species Thinopyrum elongatum. The sequence continues at coordinate 229,693 of JAAAXO010000641.1, read as the reverse complement.
AGGGTTAGTTCATCATATCCGAACCAATCTGAGCCTTTGCATAATCTTTTTAGGGTTTTTGCTTTGTTGAATTTGCGGTTGCATCGTCGTGTCAAGTTGCTAGTCTTAGCGTCTAGTTCTTTAGAGTTTCGAGTTCTGTTCACAAGTTGTCACGCCGCCGCCGCACCATCATCATCGCCCCTACCATATACCACCACAGCTTATCTGCTATTTCTCTGAGTCCATATACCACCACCGATCCGAGTCCAGATACCACCACCGATCCGAGTCCATATACCACCACTGATGAGGACATCAATACCATTGTTACACCCACAGCCCCTGCTTCTATACATACTGGACCAATTACTAGAGCTCGCGCACGCCAATTAAAATATCAGGTACTTTCGTTTCTTGGTAATGATTCTAAAGTTCATGAGAATATGATGCTGCCTAAATTGGATACATTTGTTTTGCTTACAAATGAAGGGCCTAGCTTGGACAAGAAAGAGGAACCTTGGAGCAAGTTCAAGCATGGAGATGATGGCATGCACAAGGGGAACAAGAACGGAGTTACAAGTGATGATTTCAGGACTTTGAAGCCACCATAATGAGTGCAGGAAGCCTTGGACGAAATATACAAGATGTCACTTCATAAATTTCGTCCAGAGGCTATTATAGGTGCTGCGTCACCTTATTATTGGGCCAGGCCCATGTAATTTCGAAATACTTGAGTATAGGCTGTTTTTAGAGTCCGTATGTGTGGGGAAACAAGAGATAGGGTTGGTTTCGGACCCCTCCTTCAAGGGCCACGAAATCCCCTCCTCTTCCTCCATATATACAGCCCTTAGGGCACCGTTTAGACTTTGGGATTTGTTTAGTTAAAAGTTAGCCATTGCAACTTCGTGTACTTCGTTTGTGTCCAACGACCAGACCAAGACCGCTTTCGGATCCCCACCATTATACATACTTCATCTATATTCGCAATATTCAGATTGCATTATCATATTCTTGCTTGTTCTTCGATTGCGTGCAGGAATAGACCTTCGTGGTCAGGTTGATCGTGCTTCCAGCATCGTCAGTAACCTCAGGAGATTGGTTTAGCGATTGCTAAGGCGCAACGTCGTGCACGTTTGTAGTCGGATCGTCAAAGTCGGCTCCACCAAATCGATAGTTACCATCTCATCGAAAGATCGGGACACCCTCGCCTCTATCAAGTGGTATCAGTTTTCAGGTTGCTCGGTGAGAATTTCCAGTTTTCCCTAGATTAGATTTATTTTCTTACGTATTGTCCAAAAAAAAAGCCACAAAAAAAATTAGGGTTAGTTCATCATATCCGAACCAATCTGAGCCTTTGCATAATCTTTTTAGGGTTTTTTGCTTTGTTGAATTTGCGGTTGCATCGTCGTGTCAAGTTGCTGGTCTTAGCGTCTAGTTCTTTAGAGTTTCGAGTTCTGTTCACAAGTTGTCACGCCGCCGCCGCACCATCATCATCGCCCCTACCATATACCACCACAGCTTATCTGCTATTTCTCTGAGTCCATATACCACCACCGATCCGAGTCCATATACCACCACCAATCCGAGTCCACATATACTACCGTCATATACCATCACCAGTCCGAGTTCCACCATATTCATCTCTGCCACCAGTCCTAGTCCGAGTCCAGTATTTATTCCTTTATTTTAGAGTTCCAGATCACGCGATAGTGCGAGTCGTGAACAAGTCGGATTCCCCAATTTTCGTGCTACCCGTAGAAGAAAAATAGTTCCAGTTTCAAAAAAAAAAAAAAACTAAGTCTGGAAAATTCTGGCTAGGCAGTTTTTAGACCATTTGTAGACTTTTTCGAAAAAAAATTGTTGCGGAGCAAAAAAAAAAGTGCAAAAAAAGAAAAGAAAAAAAGATGATGAGGACATCAATACCATTGTTACACCCACAGCCCCTGCTTCTATACATACTGGACCGATTACTAGAGCTCGCGCACGCCAATTAAAATATCAGGTACTTTCGTTTCTTGGTAATGATTCTAAAGTTCATGAGAATATGATGCTGCCTAAATTGGATACATTTGTTTTGCTTACAAATGAAGGGCCTAGCTTGGACAAGAAAGAGGAACCTTGGATCAAGTTCAAGCATGGAGATGATGGCATGCACAAGGGGAACAAGAACGGAGTTACAAGTGATGATTTCAGGACTTTGAAGCCACCATAATGAGTGCAGGAAGCCTTGGACGAAATATACAAGATGTCACTTCATAAATTTCGTCCAGAGGCTATTATAGGTGCTGCGTCACCTTATTATTGGGCCAGGCCCATGTAATTTCGAAATACTTGAGTATAGGCTGTTTTTAGAGTCCGTATGTGTGGGGAAACAAGAGATAGGGTTGGTTTCGGACCCCTCCTTCAAGGGCCACGAAATCCCCTCCTCTTCCTCCATATATACAGCCCTTAGGGCACCGTTTAGACTTTGGGTTTCGTTTAGATTAAAAGTTCGCCATAGCTGCAACTTCGCGTACTTCGTTTGTGTTCAACGACCAGACCAAGACGTCACAGAACCCCACCTTGATCAATAAAGCTTTCATCTTATATTCGCAATATCCAGATTTCAAATCTTAGTTTCTTGCTTGTTCTTCGTTTGCTTGCAGGAGATAGACCCTCGTGGTCAGGTTGATTGTGCTCCGGCGTGGTCAATAACCTCTCGGAGGTGGTTTAGCGATTGCTAAGGCGCGACGTCCTCGCACGTTCGTAGTCGGATCGTCAAAGTCTACTCCACCAAAAACGATAGCTATCATCTCATCGAAAGATCGGGACACCCTCGCCTCTATCAGATGTGGTATTGTTGAGGAGAATGAAGCTATGCTTGCACGTTTCATGGGTGGATTAAATAGAGAGATTCAGACCATTCTAGAGTATAAGGAGTATAATAATATCACTCGTTTATTCCATCTTGCTTGTAAAGCTGAACGTGAAGTGCAGGATCGACAGGCATTGGCGCGAACTAATTTTTCTGCAGGTCGATCTTCATCATGGACACCACATGCCTCCTCTACTCCCACACGTCCTACTGCGGCCCCACTGACTTCAGCCGCCAATGCCAACCGAGATACAGGAAAACAGGCACCACCACCACCATCTGCCAAGAGTACACCTTCTGGGCCTGCCCAGAGCTCTTCTTCATCTATGGCATCAACAGGGCACACACATGATATTATTTGTCGTCGTTGTAAGGGAAGAGGTCATTATGCGAGAGAATGCCAATCTCCGCGTGTTATGATTGCTACTGAGGATGGTGGGTATGAGTCCGCTAGTGATTATGATGAGGAGACTTTGGCTCTTATTACAAGTGAAGAACACGGTGGAGATGATTCTGATCATGAGACGCAATACATGGCTCCTGAAGACGCTGACAGGTATAAATGTTTAGTTGCTCAACGTGTTTTGAGTGTGCAGGTCACACAAGCTGAGCAAAATCAGAGGCATAATTTGTTCCATACAAAGGGAGTTGTGAAGGAACGTTCTGTTCGCGTCATCATAGATGGAGGGAGCTGCAACAACTTGGCTAGCATGGAGATGGTGGAGAAGCTATCTCTCACCACAAGACCACATCCACATCCTTACTATATCCAATGGTTCAACAACAGCGGCAAGGTTAAGGTAACACGTACTGTTCGTGTGCATTTTAGTATCTCTACATATGCTGATTATGTTGATTGTGATGTGGTACCCATGCAAGCATGTTCATTATTACTTGGTAGACCATGGCAATTTGATAAAAATTCTGTACACCATGGTAGAAACAATCTGTATACTCTTGTTCATAAGGATAAACATATTACTTTGCTTCCTATGACTCCTGATTCTATTTTGAAAGATGATATTAATAGAGCTAGTAAAGCAAAGCAGGAGAAAAATAAGAGTGAAAATCAGATTGTGGCAAAAGAATTTGAGCAACAAATGAAGCCTAATAATAAACCATCTAGTGTTGCTTTTGAAATTAAATTGAAAAGTGCATGCTTACTTGCCACCAAATCTGATATTGATGAGCTAGATTTCAGCAATTCTGTTTGCTATGCTTTTGTGAGCAAAGAGGCGTTATTTTCATTCGAGGACGTGCCTTCCTCTTTGCCTCCTGCGGTCACTAACATTTTGCAGGAGTTCGCTGACGTCTTTCCACAAGACGTGCCACCGGGATTACCACCTATTCGCGGGATTGAGCATCAGATTGACTTAATTCCCGGTGCTTCGTTGCCAAACCGTGCGCCATACCGTACCAATCCAGAGGAGACGAAGGAGATTATGTGTCAAGTACAGGAGCTGCTCGACAAAGGTTATATACGCGAATCTCTTAGTCCTTGTGCTGTTCCTATTATACTAGTGCCAAAAAAGGATGGTACGTCGCGTATGTGTGTTGATTGTAGAGGCATTAATAATATTACTATTCGTTATCGTCATCCTATTCCTAGGCTAGATGATATGCTTGATGAATTGAGTGGCTCTACAATATTCTCCAAAGTTGATTTGCGTAGTGGATACCATCAAATTCGTATGAAATTGGGAGATGAATGGAAAACAGCATTTAAAACTAAGTTCGGTTTATATGAGTGGTTAGTCATGCCTTTTGGGTTAACTAATGCACCTAGTACTTTCATGAGATTAATGAACGAAGTTTTACGTGCTTTCATTGGACGATTTGTGGTAGTTTACTTTGATGATATATTGATTTATAGCAGATCTTTGGAGGAACCTTTGGAACATTTACGTGTTGTTTTTATTGCTCTACGTGATGCACGTTTGTTTGGTAACCTTGGGAAGTGCACCTTTTGCACCGACCGAGTATCTTTTCTTGGCTATGTTGTTACTCCACAGGGAATTGAAGTTGATAAAGCCAAGATTGAAGCTATTGAGAGTTGGCCGCAGCCCAAAATGGTCACACAAGTGAGGAGTTTCCTTGGCCTCGCTGGTTTCTATAGGCGTTTTGTGAGAGATTTCAGTACCATTGCTGCACCTCTCAACGAGCTTACAAAGAAGGATGTGCCTTTTGTTTGGGGTACCGCACAGGAAGAAGCCTTCACGGTGTTGAAAGATAAGTTAACACATGCTCCTTTACTCCAACTTCCTGATTTTAATAAGACTTTTGAGCTTGAATGTGATGCTAGTGGAATTGGATTAGGAGGTGTGTTATTACAAGATGGCAAACCTGTTGCATACTTTTCTGAAAAATTGAGTGGGCCTAGTCTGAATTACTCTACTTATGATAAGGAATTATATGCTCTTGTTCGGACTTTGGAAACATGGCAACATTATTTATGGACCAAAGAATTTGTTATTCATTCTGATCATGAATCTTTGAAACATATTAAAAGTCAAGCCAAACTGAACCGTAGACATGCTAAATGGGTTGAATTCATTGAGACTTTCCCTTATGTCATTAAACAGAAGAAGGGTAAAGAAAATGTTATTGCTGATGCATTGTCTCGTCGTTATACTATGCTTTCACAACTTGACTTTAAAATATTTGGTTTGGAGACCATCAAAGATCAATATGTGCATGATGCTGAATTTAAAGATGTATTGCAGAATTGTAAAGAAGGGAGAACATGGAACAAGTTCGTCGTTAACGATGGATTTGTGTTTCGTGCTAACAAGCTATGCATTCCAGCTAGCTCCGTTCGTCTTTTGTTGTTGCAGGAGGCGCATGGAGGAGGATTAATGGGATACTTTGGCGTAAAGAAGACGGAGGATGTACTTGCTACACATTTCTTTTGGCCAAAGATGAGACGGGATGTTGAGCGCTTTGTTGCTCGCTGCACTACATGTCAAAAAGCTAAGTCACGACTCAATCCTCATGGTTTATATATGCCTTTGCCTGTACCTAGTGTTCCATGGGAGGATATATCTATGGACTTTGTTTTGGGTTTACCTCGAACAAAGAAGGGGAGGGATAGCATATTTGTTGTCGTGGATAGGTTCTCAAAAATGGCACACTTTATACCATGTCATAAAAGCGATGATGCTGCTAATGTTGCTGATTTGTTCTTTCGTGAAATTATTCGCTTGCATGGTGTGCCAAATACTATAGTTTCAGATCGTGATACCAAATTTCTTAGCCACTTTTGGAGATGTTTATGGGCTAAGTTGGGGACTAAACTGCTTTTTAGTACTACTTGTCACCCCCAAACTGATGGACAAACTGAAGTAGTCAATAGAACTTTGTCTACTATGCTTAGGGCTGTTTTGAAGAATAACAAGAAAATGTGGGAAGAATGCTTGCCTCATATTGAATTTGCTTATAATCGTTCGTTGCATTCTACTACTAAGATGTGCCCTTTTGAAATTGTATATGGTTTCCTACCTCGTGCACCTATTGATTTGTTGCCTCTTCCATCTTCGGAGAAGGTTAATTTTGATGCTAAACAACGTGCTGAATTGATCTTAAAAATGCATGAGTTAACTAAGGAGAACATTGAGCGTATGAATGCTAAATATAAACTTGCTGGAGATAAGGGTAGAAAACATGTTGTGTTTGCACCTGGAGATCTTGTTTGGTTACATTTGCGTAAGGATAGATTTCCTGATTTACGCAAATCAAAGCTAATGCCACGTGCTGATGGTCCTTTTAAGGTGTTAGAGAAAATAAATGATAACGTGATAGAGGCGAGGGTGTCCCGATCTTTCGATGAGATGATAGCTATCGTTTTTGGTGGAGTAGACTTTGACGATCCGACTACGAACGTGCGAGGACGTCGCGCCTTAGCAATCGCTAAACCAACTCCGAGAGGTTATTGACCACGCCGGAGCACAATCAACCTGACCACGAGGGTCTATCTCCTGCAAGCAAACGAAGAACAAGCAAGAAACTAAGATTTGCAATCTGGATATTGCGAATATAAGATGAAAGCTTTATTGATCAAGGTGGGGTTCTGTGACGTCTTGGTCTGGTCGTTGAACACAAACGAAGTACGCGAAGTTGCAGCTATGGCGAACTTTTAATCTAAACAAAACCCAAAGTCTAAACGGTGCCCTAAGGGCTGTATATATGGAGGAAGAGGAGGGGATTTCGTGGCCCTTGAAGGAGGGGTCCGAAACCAACCCTATCTCTTGTTTCCCCACACATACGGACTCTAAAAACGGCCTATACTCAAGTATTTCGAAATTACATGGGCCTGGCCCAATAATAAGGTGACGCAGCACCTATAATAGCCTCTGGACGAAATTTATGAAGTGACATCTTGTATATTTCGTCCAAGGCTTCCTGCACTCATTATGGTGGCTTCAAAGTCCTGAAATCATCACTTGTAACTCCGTTCTTGTTCCCCTTGTGCATGCCATCATCTCCATGCTTGAACTTGCTCCAAGGTTCCTCTTTCTTGTCCAAGCTAGGCCCTTCATTTGTAAGCAAAACAAATGTATCCAATTTAGGCAGCATCATATTCTCATGAACTTTAGAATCATTACCAAGAAACGAAAGTACCTGATATTTTAATTGGCGTGCGCGAGCTCTAGTAATTGGTCCAGTATGTATAGAAGCAGGGGTTGTGGGTGTAACAATGGTATTGATGTCCTCATCATCCTCCCCTTCTTGAAATGAAGTCGTTCTCGACGGAAGCTCATCTTCCTCACCCAAATAAGGCTTCAGATCTGCAATGTTAAAAGTGGGACTAACCCCAAAATCTGCAGGCAGCTCAAGTTTATATGCATTATCATTTATTTTCTCTAACACCTTAAAAGGACCATCAGCACGTGGCATTAGCTTTGATTTGCGCAAATCAGGAAATCTATCCTTACGCAAATGTAACCAAACAAGATCTCCAGGTGCAAACACAACATGTTTTCTACCCTTATCTCCAACAAGTTTATATTTAGCATTCATACGCTCAATGTTCTCCTTGGTTAACTCATGCATTTTTAAGATCAATTCAGCACGTTGTTTAGCATCAAAATTAACCTTCTCCGAAGATGGAAGAGGCAACAAATCAATTGGTGCACGAGGAAGGAAACCATACACAATTTCAAAAGGACACATCTTAGTAGTAGAATGCAATGAACGATTATAAGCAAATTCAATATGAGGCAAGCATTCTTCCCACATTTTCTTGTTATTCTTCAAAACAGCCCTAAGCATAGTAGACAATGTTCTATTGACTACTTCAGTTTGTCCATCAGTTTGGGGGTGACATGTAGTACTAAAAAGCAGTTTAGTCCCCAACTTAGCCCATAAACATCTCCAAAAGTGGCTAAGAAATTTAGTATCACGATCTGAAACAATAGTATTTGGCACACCATGCAAGCGTATAATTTCACGAAAGAACAAATCAGCAACATTAACAGCATCATCGCTTTTATGACATGGTATAAAGTGTGCCCTTTTCGAGAACCTATCCACGACAACAAATATGCTATCCCTCCCCTTCTTTGTTCGAGGTAAACCTAAAACAAAGTCCATAGATATATCCTCCCAAGGAACACTAGGTACAGGCAAAGGCATATATAAACCATGAGGATTGAGTCGTGACTTAGCTTTTTGACATGTAGTGCAGCGAGCAACAAAACGCTCAACATCCCGTCTCATCTTTGGCCAAAAGAAATGTGTAGCAAGTATATCCTCCGTCTTCTTCACGCCAAAGTGTCCCATTAATCCTCCTCCATGCGCCTCCTGCAACAACAAAAGACGAACGGAGCTAGCTGGAATGCATAGCTTGTTAGCACGAAACACAAATCCATCGTTAACGACGAACTTGTTCCATGTTCTCCCTTCCTTACAATTCTGCAATACATCTTTAAATTCAGCATCATGCACATATTGATCTTTGATGGTCTCCAAACCAAATATTTTAAAGTCAAGTTGTGAAAGCATAGTATAACGACGAGACAAAGCATCAGCAATAACATTTTCTTTACCCTTCTTGATAGAGGCGAGGGTGTCCCGATCTTTCGATGAGATGATATCTATCGTTTTTGGTGGAGTAGACTTTGACGATCCGACTACGAACGTGCGAGGACGTCGCGCCTTAGCAATCGCTAAACCAACTCCGAGAGGTTATTGACCACGCCGGAGCACAATCAACCTGACCCCGAGGGTCTATCTCCTGCAAGCAAACGAAGAACAAGCAAGAAACTAAGATTTGCAATCTGGATATTGCGAATATAAGATGAAAGCTTTATTGATCGAGGTGGGGTTCTGTGACGTCTTGGTCTGGTCGTTGAACACAAACGAAGTACGCGAAGTTGCAGCTATGGCGAACTTTTAATCTAAACAAAACCCAAAGTCTAAACGATGCCCTAAGGGCTGTATATATGGAGGAAGAGGAGGGGATTTCGTGGCCCTTGAAGGAGGGGTCCGAAACCAACCCTATCTCTTGTTTCCCCACACATACGGACTCTAAAAACAGCCTATACTCAAGTATTTCGAAATTACATGGGCCTGGCCCAATAATAAGGTGACGCAGCACCTATAATAGCCTCTGGACGAAATTTATGAAGTGACATCTTGTATATTTCGTCCAAGGCTTCCTGCACACATTATGGTGGCTTCAAAGTCCTGAAATCATCACTTGTAACTCCGTTCTTGTTCCCCTTGTGCATGCCATCATCTCCATGCTTGAACTTGCTCCAAGGTTCCTCTTTCTTGTCCAAGCTAGGGCCTTCATTTGTAAGCAAAACAAATGTATCCAATTTAGGCAGCATCATATTCTCATGAACTTTAGAATCATTACCAAGAAACAAAAGTACCTGATAATTTAATTGGCGTGCGCGAGCTCTAGTAATTGGTCCAGTATGTATAGAAGCAGGGGCTGTGGGTGTAACAATGGTATTGATGTCCTCATCACTCCAGGTGCAAACACAACATGTTTTCTACCCTTATCTCCAGCAAGTTTATATTTAGCATTCATACGCTCAATGTTCTCCTTAGTTAACTCATGCATTTTTAAGATCAATTCAGCACGTTGTTTAGCATCAAAATTAACCTTCTCCGAAGATGGAAGAGGCAACAAATCAATTGGTGCACGAGGAAGGAAACCATACACAATTTCAAAAGGGCACATCTTAGTAGTAGAATGCAATGAACGATTATAAGCAAATTCAATATGAGGCAAGCATTCTTCCCACATTTTCTTGTTATTCTTCAAAACAGCCCTAAGCATAGTAGACAATGTTCTATTGACTACTTCAGTTTGTCCATCAGTTTGGGGGTGACATGTAGTACTAAAAAGCAGTTTAGTCCCCAACTTAGCCCATAAACATCTCCAAAAGTGGCTAAAAATTTAGTATCACGATCTGAAACAATAGTATTTGGCACACCATGCAAGCGTATAATTTCACGAAAGAACAAATCAGCAACATTAACAGCATCATCGCTTTTATGACATGGTATAAAGTGTGCCATTTTCGAGAACCTATCCACGACAACAAATATGCTATCCCTCCCCTTCTTTGTTCGAGGTAAACCTAAAACAAAGTCCATAGATATATCCTCCCAAGGAACACTAGGTACAGGCAAAGGCATATATAAACCATGAGGATTGAGTCGTGACTTAGCTTTTTGACATGTAGTGCAGCGAGCAACAAAACGCTCAACATCCCGTCTCATCTTTGGCCAAAAGAAATGTGTAGCAAGTATATCCTCCGTCTTCTTCACGCCAAAGTGTCCCATTAATCCTCCTCCATGCGCCTCCTGCAACAACAAAAGACGAACGGAGCTAGCTGGAATGCATAGCTTGTTAGCACGAAACACAAATCTATCGTTAACGACGAACTTGTTCCATGTTCTCCCTTCCTTACAATTCTGCAATACATCTTTAAATTCAGCATCATGCACATATTGATCTTTGATGGTCTCCAAACCAAATATTTTAAAGTCAAGTTGTGAAAGCATAGTATAACAACGAGACAATGCATCAGCAATAACATTTTCTTTACCCTTCTTGTGTTTAATGACATAAGGGAAAGTCTCAATAAATTCAACCCATTTAGCATGTCTACGGTTCAGTTTTGCTTGACCTTTAATGTGTTTCAAAGATTCATGATCAGAAAGTATAACAAATTCTTTGGGCCATAAATAATGTTGCCATGTTTCTAAGGTCCGAACAAGAGCATATAATTCTTTATCATAAGTAGAATAGTTCAGACTAGGCCCACTCAATTTTTCAGAAAAGTATGCAACAGGTTTGCCATCTTGTAATAAAACACCTCCTAATCCAATTCCACTAGCATCACATTCAAGCTCAAAAGTCTTATTAAGATCAGGAAGTTGGAGTAAAGGAGCATGTGTCAACTTATCTTTCAATACCGTGAAGGCTTCTTCCTGTGAGGTACCCCAAACGAAAGGCACATCCTTCTTTGTAAGCTCATTGAGAGGTGCAGCAATGGTGCTAAAATCTCTCACAAAACGCCTATAGAAACCAGCGAGTCCAAGAAAACTCCTCACTTGAGTGACCGTTTTGGGCTGTGGCCAACTCTCAATAGCTTCAATCTTGGCTTTATCAACTTCAATTCCCTGTGGAGTAACAACATAGCCAAGAAAAAATACTCGGTCGGTGCAAAAGGTGCACTTCCCAAGGTTACCAAACAAACGTGCATCACGTAAAGCAATAAAAACAGCACGTAAATGTTCCAAATGTTCCTCCAAAGATCTGCTATAAATCAGTATATCATCAAAATAGACTACCACAAATCGTCCAATGAAAGCACGTAAAACTTCGTTCATTAATCTCATGAAAGTACTAGGTGCATTAGTTAACCCAAAAGGCATGACTAACCACTCATATAATCCAAACTTTGTTTTAAATGCTGTTTTCCATTCATCCCCCAATTTCATACGAATTTGATGGTATCCACTACGCAAATCAACTTTGGAGAATATTGTAGAGCCACTCAATTCATCAAGCATATCATCTAGTCTAGGAATAGGATGACGATAACGAATAGTAATATTATTAATGCCTCTACAATCAACACACATACGCGATGTACCATCCTTTTTCGGCACTAGAATAATAGGAACAGCACAAGGACTAAGGGATTTGCGTATATAACCTTTGTCGAGCAACTCCTGTACTTGACGCATAATCTCCTTCGTCTCCTCTGGATTGGTACGGTATGGCGCACGGTTTGGCAACGAAGCACCGGGAATTAAGTCAATCTGATGCTCAATCCCGCGAATAGGTGGTAATCCTGGTGGCACGTCTTGTGGAAAGACGTCAGCGAACTCCTGCAAAATGTTAGTGACCGCAGGAGGCAAAGAGGAAGGCACGTCCTCGAATGAAAATAACGTGATGAGGACATCAATACCATTGTTACACCCACAGCCCCTGCTTCTATACATACTGGACCAATTACTAGAGCTCGCGCACGTCAATTAAAATATCAGGTACTTTCGTTTCTTGGTAATGATTCTAAAGTTCATGAGAATATGATGCTGCCTAAATTGGATACATTTGTTTTGCTTACAAATGAAGGGCCTAGCTTGGACAAGAAAGAGGAACCTTGGAGCAAGTTCAAGCATGGAGATGATGGCATGCACAAGGGGAACAAGAACGGAGTTACAAGTGATGATTTCAGGACTTTGAAGCCACCATAATGAGTGCAGGAAGCCTTGGACGAAATATACAAGATGTCACTTCATAAATTTCGTCCAGAGGCTATTATAGGTGCTGCGTCACCTTATTATTGGGCCAGGCCCATGTACTTTCGAAATACTTGAGTATAGGCTGTTTTTAGAGTCCGTATGTGTGGGGAAACAAGAGATAGGGTTGGTTTCGGACCCCTCCTTCAAGGGCCACGAAATCCCCTCCTCTTCCTCCATATATACAGCCCTTAGGGCACCGTTTAGACTTTGGGATTTGTTTAGTTAAAAGTTAGCCATTGCAACTTCGTGTACTTTGTTTGTGTCCAACGACCAGACCAAGACCGCTTTCGGATCCCCACCTTTATCAATACTTCATCTATATTCGCAATATTCAGATTGCATTATCATATTCTTGCTTGTTCTTCGATTGCGTGCAGGAATAGACCTTCGTGGTCAGGCTGATCGTGCTTTCAGCATCGTCAGTAACCTCGGGAGATTGGTTTAGCGATTGCTAAGGCGCAACGTCGTGCACGTTTGTAGTCGGATCATCAAAGTCGACTCCACCAAATCGATAGCTATCATCTCATCGAAAGATCGGGACACCCCCGCCTCTATCACCTGTTGCATACTTTTCTGAAAAATTGAGTGGGCCTAGTCTGAACTATTCTACTTATGATAAAGAATTATATGCTCTTGTTCGGACCTTAGAAACATGGCAACATTATTTATGGCCCAAAGAATTTGTTATACATTCTGATCATGAATCTTTGAAACACATTAAAAGTCAAGCAAAACTGAACCGTAGACATGCTAAATGGGTTGAATTTATTGAGACTTTCCCTTATGTCATTAAACACAAGAAGGGTAAAGAAAATGTTATTGCTGATGCATTGTCTCGTCGTTATACTATGCTTTCACAACTTGACTTTAAAATATTTGGTTTGGAGACAATCAAAGATCAATATGTGCATGATGCTGAATTTAAAGATGTATTGCAGAATTGTAAGGAAGGGAGAACATGGAACAAGTTCGTCGTTAACGATGGATTTGTGTTTCGTGCTAACAAGCTATGCATTCCAGCTAGCTCCGTTCGTCTTTTGTTGTTGCAGGAGGCGCATGGAGGAGGATTAATGGGACACTTTGGCGTGAAGAAGACGGAGGATATACTTGCTACACATTTCTTTTGGCCAAAGATGAGACGGGATGTTGAGCGTTTTGTTGCTCGCTGCACTACATGTCAAAAAGCTAAGTCACGACTCAATCCTCATGGTTTATATATGCCTTTGCCTGTACCTAGTGTTCCTTGGGAGGATATATCTATGGACTTTGTTTTAGGTTTACCTCGAACAAAGAAGGGGAGGGATAGCATATTTGTTGTCGTGGATAGGTTCTCGAAAAGGGCACACTTTATACCATGTCATAAAAGCGATGATGCTGTTAATGTTGCTGATTTGTTCTTTCGTGAAATTATACGCTTGCATGGTGTGCCAAATACTATTGTTTCAGATCGTGATACTAAATTTCTTAGCCACTTTTGGAGATGTTTATGGGCTAAGTTGGGGACTAAACTGCTTTTTAGTACTACATGTCACCCCCAAACTGATGGACAAACTGAAGTAGTCAATAGAACATTGTCTACTATGCTTAGGGCTGTTTTGAAGAATAACAAGAAAATGTGGGAAGAATGCTTGCCTCATATTGAATTTGCTTATAATCGTTCATTGCATTCTACTACTAAGATGTGTCCTTTTGAAATTGTGTATGGTTTCCTTCCTCGTGCACCAATTGATTTGTTGCCTCTTCCATCTTCGGAGAAGGTTAATTTTGATGCTAAACAACGTGCTGAATTGATCTTAAAAATGCATGAGTTAACTAAGGAGAACATTGAGCGTATTGATAGAGGCGAGGGTGTCCTGATCTTTCGATGAGATGATATCTATCGTTTTTGGTGGAGTAGACTTTGACGATCCGACTACGAACGAGCGAGGACGTCGCGCCTTAGCAATCGCTAAACCAACTCCGAGAGGTTATTGACCACGCCGGAGCACAATCAACCTGACCCCGAGGGTCTATCTCCTGCAAGCAAACGAAGAACAAGCAAGAAACTAAGATTTGCAATCTGGATATTGCGAATATAAGATGAAAGCTTTATTGATCGAGGTGGGGTTCTGTGACGTCTTGGTCTGGTCGTTGAACACAAACGAAGTACGCGAAGTTGCAGCTATGGCGAACTTTTAATCTAAACAAAACCCAAAGTCTAAACGGTGCCCTAAGGGCTGTATATATGGAGGAAGAGGAGGGGATTTCGTGGCCCTTGAAGGAGGGGTCCGAAACCAACCCTATCTCTTGTTTCCCCACACAGACGGACTCTAAAAACAGCCTATACTCAAGTATTTCGAAATTACATGGGCCTGGCCCAATAATAAGGTGACGCAGCACCTATAATAGCCTCTGGACGAAATTTATGAAGTGACATCTTGTATATTTCGTCCAAGGCTTCCTGCACTCATTATGGTGGCTTCAAAGTCCTGAAATCATCACTTGTAACTCCGTTCTTGTTCCCCTTGTGCATGCCATCATCTCCATGCTTGAACTTGCTCCAAGGTTCCACTTTCTTGTCCAAGCTAGGCCCTTCATTTGTAAGCAAAACAAATGTATCCAATTTAGGCAGCATCATATTCTCATGAACTTTAGAATCATTACCAAGAAACGAAAGTACCTGATATTTTAATTGGCGTGCGCGAGCTCTAGTAATTGGTCCAGTATGTATAGAAGCAGGGGTTGTGGGTGTAACAATGGTATTGATGTCCTCATCACAACTCCCTTTGTATGGAACAAATTATGCCTCTGATTTTGCTCAGCTTGTGTGACCTGCACACTCAAAACACGTTGAGCAACTAAACATTCATACCTGTCAGCGTCTTCAGGAGCCATGTATTGCGTCTCATGATCAGAATCATCTCCACCGTGTTCTTCACTTGTAATAAGAGCCAAAGTCTCCTCATCATAATCACTAGCGGACTCATACCCACCATCCTCAGTAGCAATCATAACACGCGGAGATTGGCATTCTCTCGCATAATGACCTCTTCCCTTACAACGACGACAAATAATATCATGTGTGTGCCCTGTTGATGCCATAGATGAAGAAGAGCTCTGGGCAGGCCCAGAAGGTGTACTCTTGGTAGATGGTGGTGGTGGTGCCTGTTTTCTTGTATCTCGATTGGAATTGGCGGCTGAAGTCAGTGGTGCCGCAGTAGGACGTGTGGGAGTAGAGGAGGCACGCGGTGTCCATGATGAAGATCGACCTGCAGAAAAATTAGTTCGCGCCAATGCCTGTCGATCCTGCACTTCACGTTCAGCTTTACAAGAAAGATGGAATAAACGAGTGATATTATTATACTCCTTATACTTTAGAATGGTCTGAATCTCTTTATTTAAGCCACCCATGAAACGTGCAAGCATAGCTTCATTCTCCTCAACAATACCACATCTAATCATGCCAGTTTGTAATTCCTGATAATATTCTTCTACAGAATTTTTTCCTTGTCTTAAGCGCTGCAATTTTTGAAGTAATTCACGTTGATAATATGGTGGAACCCAACGAGTACGCATAGCAGTTTTCAAAGCAGCCCACGTAGATGGAATAGGATATAATCTACAATGTTCAGACCACCATACACATGCAAAACTAGTGAAAGCACAAACAGCAGCAGCAACACGTCGTTCCTCGGGATATTGTAAACATGTAAAACTTTGTTCAGTTTCTAACTCCCAAGTAAGATATATATCAGGAACATATCTACCCTCGAATGGTGGAATATTCAATTTTAATTTAGGAAGATGGTCATGATCTCGTACCTGAAGTGGTGGTGCAGACCTACCATTGCGATTATTTGCATGTGGACGACCTGGTGCTGGTGGTTGCACGTAGTTATGATTTTGATCAACCTCATCCTCATAATCGCCCGCGTAATCATCCTCCTCCTCGGCACCAGCAGCAGCAGGAGCAGGAGCCAAAGAAGCATCAACAGTAGGTACAGCAGCACCAGAAGTTTGGCCATCCTCAAGAGGAACACGCTTCGCTCGTCCGAACTGATTTGGAAGGGGGCGTTGTTTTGTCGTTGCAGAGGTGCGACAGGTGCAGCCGGTGGTGGTTGGGGAAGACGCGTGAGCAATTCATTAAACTTGTTATCCAGCTTTGTCTCGAACGACTTCTCCATGCCATCTATCTTCTCCATGGCCTCTTCAAATCTGTTTAGCACATCTCCCACCTGGCCACTCATCATTTGCTGAAATTTATCATGCAACTCCTTGTTCGTCATGTTCTCCCAGTCAATCTCGTCGGCTTGTGATCCTGCCATGGTTAGCAGCAATAGAAACACACAAGAATATGATCCTACAGACTACTAGAAAGTGGTGGTGGTGTGGTGTGGTGTCACAAATCCGTCAAGCAAATCTCAAATTCTTACCAGTTCTTACCCAGCAGCAGGTGGTGATCGGCAACCTTTGTAGTCAAAACCCTCAGAGCTTGGACAGAGCGATTGCCAGGTGGTGTCAAACGCACGATGTAGATGTATGTGGAGCTGGGAAGGCTTATGATATGGTAGCAAAAAGGGTCAGCAATAATCAATTCAGAGATGCAATGTTGAATAAACTCTCAACGACGGTACTGTGCTGGTCCTAGGCTAGACCGTGCTAGAGACGCGAGCCTAGAACACTAACAAAAATCACGGCGCTGCACGTAAACAAGGGAGTAGCACACTCTGAATTTTTTTCTTTTTTTTTTGCACTTTTTTTTCCTCTTTTTTTTTTGCTCCGCAACAAATTTTTTTCGAAAAAGTCTACAAATGGTCTAAAAACTGCCTAGCCAGAATTTTCCAGACTTAGTTTTTTTTTTTGAAACTGGAACTATTTTTCTTCTGCGGGTAGCACGAAAATTGGGGAATCCGACTTGTTCACGACTCGTAGTATCGCGTGATCTGGAACTCTAAAATAAAGGAATAAATACTGGACTCGGACTAGGACTGGTGGCAGAGATGAATATGGTGGAACTCGGACTGGTGATGGTATATGACGGTAGTATATGTGGGCTCGGATTGGTGGTGGTATATGGACTCGGATCGGTGGTGGTATATGGACTCGGATCGGTGGTGGTATATGGACTCAGAGAAATAGCAGATAAGCTCTGGTGGTATATGGTAGGGGCGATGATGATGGTGCGGCGGCGGCGTGACAACTTGTGAACAGAACTCGAAACTCTAAAGAACTAGACGCTAAGACCAGCAACTTGACACGACGATGCAACCACAAATTCAACAAAGCAAAAACCCTAAAAAGATTATGCAAAGGCTCAGATTGGTTCGGATATGATGAACTAACCCTAAATTTTTTTTGGCTTTTTCCTGGACTGTAGGTATGAAGAACAGACTCGATCTAAACTACGAAAAACTGTAAATCTCACCGAGCAACCTGGGAATCTGATACCACTTGATAGAGGCGAGGGTGTCCCGATCTTTCGATGAGATGATAGCTATCGTTTTTGGTGGAGTAGACTTTGACGATCCGACTACGAACGTGCGAGGACGTCGCGCCTTAGCAATCGCTAAACCAACTCCGAGAGGTTATTGACCACGCCGGAGCACAATCAACCTGACCACGAGGGTCTACCTCCTACAAGCAAACGAAGAACAAGCAAGAAACTAAGATTTGCAATCTGGATATTGCGAATGTAAGATGAAAGCTTTATTGATCAAGGTGGGGTTCTGTGACGTCTTGGTCTGGTCGTTGAACACAAACGAAGTACGCGAAGTTGCAGCTATGGCGAACTTTTAATCTAAACAAAACCCAAAGTCTAAACGGTGCCCTAAGGGCTGTATATATGGAGGAAGAGGAGGGGATTTCGTGGCCCTTGAAGGAGGGGTCCGAAACCAACCCTATCTCTTGTTTCCCCACACATACGGACTCTAAAAACAGCCTATACTCAAGTATTTCGAAATTACATGGGCCTGGCCCAATAATAAGGTGACGCAGCACCTATAATAGCCTCTGGACGAAATTTATGAAGTGACATCTTGTATATTTCGTCCAAGGCTTCCTGCACTTATTATGGTGGCTTCAAAGTCCTGAAATCATCACTTGTAACTCCGTTCTTGTTCCCCTTGTGCATGCCATCATCTCCATGCTTGAACTTGCTCCAAGGTTCCTCTTTCTTGTCCAAGCTAGGCCCTTCATTTGTAAGCAAAACAAATGTATCCAATTTAGGCAGCATCATATTCTCACGAACTTTAGAATCATTACCAAGAAACGAAAGTACCTGATATTTTAATTGGCGTGCGCGAGCTCTAGTAATTGGTCCAGTATGTATAGAAGCAGGGGCTGTGGGTGTAACAATGGTATCGATGTCCTCATCATAACGCATATAAACTTGAGCTGCCTGCAGATTTTGGGGTTAGTCCCACTTTTAACATTGCAGATTTGAAGCCTTATTTGGGTGAGGAAGATGAGCTTCCGTCGAGGACGACTTCATTTCAAGAAGGGGAGGATGATGAGGACATCAATACCATTGTTACACCCACAGCCCCTGCTGCTATACATACTGGACCAATTACTAGAGCTCGCGCACGCCAATTAAATTATCAGGTACTTTTGTTTCTTGGTAATGATTCTAATGTTCATGAGAATATGATGCTGCCTAAATTGGATACATTTGTTTTGCTTACAAATGAAGGGCCTAGCTTGGACAAGAAAGAGGAACCTTGGAGCAAGTTCAAGCATGGAGATGATGGCATGCGCAAGGGGAACAAGAACGGAGTTACAAGTGATGATTTCAGGACTTTGAAGCCACCATAATGAGTGTAGGAAGCCTTGGACGAAATATACAAGATGCCACTTCATAAATTTCGTCCAGAGGCTATTATAGGTGCTGCGTCACCTTATTATTGGGCCAGGCCCATGTAATTTCGAAATACTTGAGTATAGGCTATTTTTAGAGTCCGTATGTGTGGGGAAACAAGAGATAGGGTTGGTTTCGGACCCCTCCTTCAAGGGCCACGAAATCCCCCCCTCTTCCTCCATATATACAGCCCTTAGGGCACCGTTTAGACTTTGGGTTTTGTTTAGATTAAAAGTTCGCCATAGCTGCAACTTCGCGTACTTCGTTTGTGTTCAACAACCAGACCAAGACGTCACAGAACCCCACCCCGATCAATAAAGCTTTCATCTTATATTCGCAATATCCAGATTGCAAATCTTAGTTTCTTGCTTGTTCTTCGTTTGCTTGCAGGAGATAGACCCTCGGGGTCAGGTTGATTGTGCTCCGGCGTGGTTAATAACCTCTCGGAGTTGGTTTAGCGATTGCTAAGGCGCGACGTCCTCGCACGTTCGTAGTCGGATCGTCAAAGTCTACTCCACCAAAAACAATAGATATCATCTCATCGAAAGATCGGGACACCCTCGCCTCTATCACAAGGAATTCTAGCTCTGCCTATGGGTCTGGGGTTACATAACATTGCCTTGGCCTATTCTGCTGATGCTGGAGAGGAAGAACATGAAAACTTAGGCCCACGGGATGGGGTAGGACAACCACCTGTTATGGTGGCAGCAAACAACTTGGAACTGGTCAACATTTAGCACAATCCTGAGGTTGCAGTGGAACACAGTAAGGTAGACACTAACAAGGCTGGATGCTCTACAGCACAAGACAATACTAAAGAAGATGCAACTGATAGTGAAAATTTAATGACAGAGAATACTGCAGTTGATACTAATGAAGAGGCAGTCATTGTCAATGTAGAAGCAGTCAGGGCAGCTAACAAAGGGAAAGAAGCAATGGCAATAGTTCCAGTTCATCAGGTTGACAAACCTTCAGATAACAGTAAGAAAGGTAATGAAGGCACACACTCATTCTCAAGTGAACCTCATTCATTTGAATTAGAGAGCATAACTGAATCTCATGCTCTTGCTATTATTGATGGTTCTCACTTAATTACTGAAGAGGGACTGGACCTTTGGATTCAACACTTTGCTCTAGCCACTCAGGGTGCTGCCAGTACTTTTAAGATTGAGATCCTAGTAAGTTGGTTTAACTTCATAATCCATCTTTTGTTGACTCCTGATAAATTTGGATGGACTATGTACTTACTGAAATCTGAACTGTGGAAAATGCTGACTGCAAATTGTTCTTCTGAAGAGACTATATTATTTCATATCCCTGATAGCTGCTCTACCTCACAGGCACCTTGCTGTAAGGAAATAATGCAAGGAAATGACAAAGAAAATGAGGGTATTAGCCTAGCTGCTCATTCTTCTAGTGGTGCTGGAAGCCCACTACATCAGGTGTCCCCTAATAAAGTGATCATGCTGCCTTTGGGAGAAGCAGTTTCAAGGAAAAGGAGGGACAAAGGGCCTCTGGTAGAAACTGAGGTAAGAAGAAGTGACAGAATTAAGAAAGATAATAATGGTTATAGGAGAAAATCTTGTGATGCAAGCTTGCTTACCATGTAATGTTGTACCACTAATTATTCAGAATAAAGTGGTAAAAAATCTCAAAAAATCTTTCTGCAAGGTGGCTGAGGAGGAACTCCAAGAGAAATTGTCCAAAAGGCCCAAGAAGAAAGGACTGGAGGATGTGGCCAAGGCTTCCAAAGCCACAGGAGCAGTAGAACAACCCAGGTTTGTGTAATGATGAGATTACATCACAGCATCAAGCACAGAAGAAGAAGACTTCAATCTTCTAGTTTGGGCACCAATAACTCTGTTTATGTCTGGGCACAATGTGTGAGCTATTGTAAAATGACTGGTTATGGCCCTGTGTGGCACCTTTTGTTCTTTATTAATATCACATGGTTATGGTACTGGTATGATGATGACTACATGTCCATGGTTATGATTGAAAGAACTAAGTTTCATTATGTCTGGATGTCACTGAATTGCTTGTATGTAGCTGGCTTCTACTGGTTGTCTGATCACAGTATGATTATGAGAAAAACCAGTTACCGACCCTCAGAGAAACACACAGTTAGGATCTTATACCAAGGGATGGTACTTGGTATCACAAACAAATCAAAATACTGTTTTTAATGAATAACAACAGGTCTTGGAACATATTGAATTGGAATGTCAGAGGTTTAAATGCTCCAGAAAAATGGTTGGCTATCAGACAAAAAATTGAAGAAAGTGTTGCTGGTATTGTTTGCATTCAGGAAACAAAAAGAGAAACTGAAAGAGGCGAAGGTGTCCCGATGTTTCGATGAGATGGTGGCTATCGTTTTCTGTGGGAGTCGACCTTGACGATGCGACTACGAACGTGCGAGACGTCGCGCCTTAGCAATCGCTATACCAACTTCCAAGGGGTTATTGACCACGCCGGAGCACGATCAACCTGACCACGAGGGTCTGTTTCCTGCGAGCAAACGAAGAACAAGCAAGAAACTGAGATTGCAATCTGGATATTGCGAATATAAGAGGAAAGCTTTATTAATGAAGGTGGGGTTCTGTGACGCCTTTGTCTGGTCGTTGAACACAAACGAAGTACGCGAAGTTGCAGCTATGGCGAACTTTTAATCTAAACAAAACCCAAAGTCTAAACGACGCCCTAAGGGTTGTATATATGGAGGAGTAGGGGTGTATTTCGTGGCCCCTTGTAGGAGGGGTCCGAAACCAACCCTAACTTTGTTTCCCCATACGTACGGACTCTAAAAACAGCCTATACTTAAGTATTTCGAAATTACATGGGCCTGGCCTCAAAAATAAGGTGGCGCAGCACCTAAAATAAGCTATGGACGAAATTTATGACGGGGCATCTTGTATATTTCGTCCATGTCCTTGTAGGTCATCACGGAGGCTTCAAAGTGCTTAAATATGCACTAGAAACGCCATTCTAGATCCCTTCACGCACGCCTTCATCTCCATGCTTGATCCTGCTCCAGTGTTCATCCCTCTTGTTCATGCTATGCCCTTCATTAGTAATCAATACAAATGTATCCAATTTAGGCAGCATCATATTCTCATGAACATTAGAATCATTACCAAGAAACGAAAGTACCTGATAATTTAATTGGCGTGCGCGAGCTCTAGTAATTGGTCCAGTATATGTAGCAGTAGGGGCTGTGGGTGTAACAATGGTATTGATGTCCTCATCACGCTCTATTAATATCATCTTTCAAAATAGAATCAGGAGTCATAGGAAGCACAGTAATATGTTTATCCTTATGAACAAGAGTATACTGATTGTTTCTACCATGGTGTACAGATTTTTTATCAAATTGCCATGGTCTACCAAGTAATATGGAACATGCTTGCATGGGTACCACATCACAATCAACATAATCAGCATATGTAGAGATACTAAAATGCACACGAACAGTACGTGTTACCTTAACCTTGCCGCTGTTGTTGAACCATTGGATATAGTAAGGATGTGGATGTGGTCTTGTGGTGAGAGATAGCTTCTCCACCATCTCCATGCTAGCCAAGTTGTTGCAGCTCCCTCCATCTATGATGACGCGAACAGAACGTTCCTTCACAACTCCCTTTGTATGGAACAAATTATGCCTCTGATTTTGCTCAACTTGTGTGACCTGCACACTCAAAACACGTTGAGCAACTAAACATTCATACATGTCAGCGTCTTCAGGAGCCATGTATTGCGTCTCATGATCAGAATCATCTCCACCGTGTTCTTCACTTGTAATAAGAGCCAAAGTCTCCTCATCATAGTCACTAGCGGACTCATACCCACCATCCTCAGTAGCAATCATAACACGCGGAGATTGGCATTCTCTCGCATAATGACCTCTTCTCTTACAACGACGACAAATAATATCATGTGTGTGCCCTGTTGATGCCATAGATGAAGAAGAGCTCTGGGCAGGCCCATAAGGTGTACTCTTGGCAGATGGTGGTGGTGGTGCCTGTTTTCTTGTATCTCGGTTGGAATTGGCGACTGCAGTCAGTGGTGCTGTAGTAGGACGTGTGGGAGTAGAGGAGGCACGCGGTGTCCATGATGAAGATCGACCTGCAGAAAAATTAGTTCGCGTCAATGCCTGTCGATCCTGCACTTCACGTTCAGCTTTACAAGCAAGATGGAATAAACGAGTGATATTATTATACTCCTTATACTCTAGAATGGTCTGAATCTCTCTATTTAATCCACCCATGAAACATGCAAGCATAGCTTCATTCTCCTCAACAATACCACATCTAATCATGCCAGTTTGTAATTCCTGATAATATTCTTCTACAGAATTTTTTCCTTGTCTTAAGCGCTGCAATTTTTGAAGTAATTCACATTGATAATATGGTGGAACCCAACGAGTACGCATAGCAGTTTTCAAAGCAGCCCAAGTAGCTGGAATAGGATATAATCTACAATGTTCGGACCACCATACACATGCAAAACTAGTAAAAGCACAAACAGCAGCAGCATCACGTCTCTCCTCGGGATATTGTAAACATGTAAAACGTTGTTCAGTTTCTACCTCCCAAGTAAGATATATATCAGGAACATATCTACCCTCAAATGTTGGAATATTCAATTTCAGTTTAGGAAGATGGTCATGATCTCGTACCTGAGCTGGTAATGCAGCCCTACCATTGCGATTATTGGCATGTGGACGACCTGGTGCTGGTACGTAGTTCTGATTTTGATCAACCTCATCCTCGTAATCGCCCGCATAATCGTCCTCCTCAGCGGCAGCAGGAGCCATAGAAGCATCAACAGTAGGAGCAGCGGCACCAGAAGTGATGAGGACATCAATACCATTGTTACACCCACAGCCCCTGCTTCTATACATACTGGACCGATTACTAGAGCTCGCGCATGCCAATTAAATTATCAGGTACTTTCGTTTCTTGGTAATGATTCTAAAGTTCATGAGAATATGATGCTGCCTAAATTGGATACATTTGTTTTGCTTACAAATGAAGGCCCTAGCTTGGACAAGAAAGAGGAACCTTGGAGCAAGTTCAAGCATGGAGATGATGGCATGCACAAGGGGAACAAGAACGGAGTTACAAGTGATGATTTCAGGACTTTGAAGCCACCATAATGAGTGCAGGAAGCCTTGGACGAAATATACAAGATGTCACTTCAAAAATTTCGTCCAGAGGCTATTATAGGTGCTGCGTCACCTTATTATTGGGCCAGGCCCATGTAATTTCGAAATACTTGAGTATAGGCTGTTTTTAGAGTCCGTATGTGTGGGGAAACAAGAGATAGGGTTGGTTTCGGACCCCTCCTTCAAGGGCCACGAAATCCCCTCCTCTTCCTCCATATATACAGCCCTTAGGGCACCGTTTAGACTTTGGGTTTTGTTTAGATTAAAAGTTCGCCATAGCTGCAACTTCGCGTACTTTGTTTGTGTTCAACGACCAGACCAAGACCGCTTTCGGATCCCCACCTTTATCAATACTTCATCTTATATTCGCAATATCCAGATTGCAAATCTTAGTTTCTTGCTTGTTCTTTGTTTGCTTGCAGGAGATAGACCCTCGGGGTCAGGTTGATTGTGCTCCGGCGTGGTCAATAACCTCTCGGAGTTGGTTTAGCCATTGCTAAGGCGCGACGTCCTCGCACGTTCGTAGTCGGATCGTCAAAGTCTACTCCACCAAAAACGATAGATATCATCTCATCGAAAGATCGGGACACCCTCGCCTCTATCAAGTGGTATCAGATTCCCAGGTTGCTCGGTGAGATTTACAGTTTTTCGTAGTTTAGATCGAGTCTGTTCTTCATACCTACAGTCCCGGAAAAAGCCAAAAAAAAAAATTTAGGGTTAGTTCATCATATCCGAACCAATCTGAGCCTTTGCATAATCTTTTTAGGGTTTTTGCTTTGTTGAATTTGCGGTTGCATCGTCGTGTCAAGTTGCTGGTCTTAGCGTCTAGTTCTTTAGAGTTTCGAGTTCTGTTCACAAGTTGTCACGCCGCCGCCGCACCATCATCATCGCCCCTACCGTATACCACCACAGCTTATCTGCTATTTCTCTGAGTCCATATACCACCACCGATCCGAGTCCATATACCACCACCGATCCGAGTCCATATACCACCACCAATCCGAGCCCACATATACTACCGTCATATACCATCACCAGTCCGAGTTCCACCAGATTCATCTCTGCCACCAGTCTGATGAGGACATCAATACCATTGTTACACCCACAACCCCTGCTTCTATACATACTGGACCAATTACTAGAGCTCGCGCACGCCAATTAAAATATCAGGTACTTTCATTTCTTGGTAATGATTCTAAAGTTCATGAGAATATGATGCTGCCTAAATTGGATACATTTGTTTTGCTTACAAATGAAGGGCCTAGCTTGGACAAGAAAGAGGAACCTTGGAGCAAGTTCAAGCATGGAGATGATGGCATGCACAAGGGGAACAAGAACGGAGTTACAAGTGATGATTTCAGGACTTTGAAGCCACCATAATGAGTGCAGGAAGCCTTGGACGAAATATACAAGATGTCACTTCATAAATTTCGTCCAGAGGCTATTATAGGTGCTGCGTCACCTTATTATTGGGCCAGGCCCATGTAATTTCGAAATACTTGAGTATAGGCTGTTTTTAGAGTCTGTATGTGTGGGGAAACAAGAGATAGGGTTGGTTTCGGACCCCTCCTTCAAGGGCCACGAAATCCCCCCCTCTTCCTCCATATATACAGCCCTTAGGGCACCGTTTAGACTTTGGGTTTTGTTTAGATTAAAAGTTCGCCATAGCTGCAACTTCGCGTACTTCGTTTGTGTTCAACGACCAGACCAAGACGTCACAGAACCCCACCTTGATCAATAAAGCTTTCATCTTATATTCGCAATATCCAGATTGCAAATCTTAGTTTCTTGCTTGTTCTTCGTTTGCTTGCAGGAGATAGACCCTCGTGGTCAGGTTGATTGTGCTCCGGCGTGGTCAATAACCTCTCGGAGTTGGTTTAGCGATTGCTAAGGCACGACGTCCTCGCACGTTCGTAGTCGGATCGTCAAAGTCTACTCCACCAAAAACGATAGCTATCACCTCATCGAAAGATCGGGACACCCTCGCCTCTATCAAAAAGGTGCACTTCCCAAGGTTACCAAACAAACGTGCATCACGTAGAGCAATAAAAACAACACGTAAATGTTCCAAATGTTCCTCCAAAGATCTGCTATAAATCAATATATCATCAAAGTAAACTACCACAAATCGTCCAATGAAAGCACGTAAAACTTCGTTCATTAATCTCATGAAAGTACTAGGTGCATTAGTTAACCCAAAAGGCATGACTAACCACTCATATAAACCGAACTTAGTTTTAAATGCTGTTTTCCATTCATCTCCCAATTTCATACGAATTTGATGGTATCCACTACGCAAATCAACTTTGGAGAATATTGTAGAGCCACTCAATTCATCAAGCATATCATCTAGCCTAGGAATAGGATGACGATAACGAATAGTAATATTATTAATGCCTCTACAATCAACACACATACGCGACGTACCATCCTTTTTTGGCACTAGTATAATAGGAACAGCACAAGGACTAAGAGATTCGCGTATATAACCTTTGTCGAGCAGCTCCTGTACTTGACGCATAATCTCCTTCGTCTCCTCTGGATTGGTACGGTATGGCGCACGGTTTGGCAACGAAGCACTGGAATTAAGTCAATCTGATGCTCAATCCCGCGAATAGGTGGTAATCCCGGTGGCACGTCTTGTGGAAAGACGTCAGCGAACTCCTGCAAAATGTTAGTGACCGCAGGAGGCAAAGAGGAAGGCACGTCCTCGAATGAAAATAACGCCTCTTTGCACACAAAAGCATAGCAAACAGAATTGCTGAAATCTAGCTCATCAATATCAGATTTGGTGGCAAGTAAGCATGCACTTTTCAATTTAATTTCAGAAGCAACACTAGATGGTTTAATATTAGGCTTCATTTGTTGCTCAAATTCTTTTGCCACAATCTGATTTTCACTCTTATTTTTCTCCTGCTTTGCTTTACTAGCTCTATTAATATCATCTTTCAAAATAGAATCAGGAGTCATAGGAAGCAAAGTAATATGTTTATCCTTATGAACAAGAGTATACTGATTGTTTCTACCATGGTGTACAGAATTTTTATCAAATTGCCATGGTCTACCAAGTAATAATGAACATGCTTGCATGGGTACCACATCACAATCAACATAATCAGCATATGTAGAGATACTAAAATGCACACGAACAGTACGTGTTACCTTAACCTTGCCGCTGTTGTTGAACCACTGGATATAGTAAGGATGTAGATGTGGTCTTGTGGTGAGAGATAGCTTCTCCACCATCTCCATGCTAGCCAAGTTGTTGCAGCTCCCTCCATCTATGATGACGCGAACAGAACGTTCCTTCACAACTCCCTTTGTATGGAACAAATTATGCCTCTGATTTTGCTCAGCTTGTGTGACCTGCACACTCAAAACACGTTGAGCAACTAAACATTCATACCTGTCAGCGTCTTCAGGAGCCATGTATTGCGTCTCATGATCAGAATCATCTCCACCGTGTTCTTCACTTGTAATAAGAGCCAAAGTCTCCTCATCATAATCACTAGCGGACTCATACCCACCATCCTCAGTAGCAATCATAACACGCGGAGATTGGCATTCTCTCGCATAATGACCTCTTCCCTTACAACGACGACAAATTGTGTGCCCTGTTGATGCCATAGATGAAGAAGAGCTCTGGGCAGGCCCAGAAGGTGTACTCTTGGCAGATGGTGGTGGTGGTGAAAAAAAAGTGCAAAAAAAAAAAGAAAAAAAAATTCAGAGTGTGCTCCTCCCTTGTTTACGTGCAGCGCCGTGATTTTTGTTAGTGTTCTAGGCTCGCGTCTCTAGCACGGTCTAGCCTAGGACCAGCACAGTACCGTCGTTGAGAGTTTATTCAACATTGCATCTCTGAATTGATTATTGCTGACCCTTTTTGCTACCATATCATAAGCCTTCCCAGCTCCACATACATCTACATCGTGCGTTTGACACCACCTGGCAATCGCTCTGTCCAAGCTCTGAGAGTTTTGACTACAAAGGTTGCCGATCACCACCTGCTGCTGGGTAAGAACTGGTAAGAATTTGAGATTTGCTTGACGGATTTGTGACACCACACCACACCACCACCACTTTCTAGTAGTCTGTAGGATCATATTCTTGTGTGTTTCTATTGCTGCTAACCATGGCAAGATCACAAGCCGACGAGATTGACTGGGAGAACATGACGAACAAGGAGTTGCATGATAAATTTCAGCAAATGATGAGTGGCCAGGTGGGAGATGTGCTAAACAGATTTGAAGAGGCCATGGAGAAGATAGATGGCATGGAGAAGTCGTTCGAGACAAAGCTGGATAACAAGTTTAATGAATTGCTCACGCGTCTTCCCCAACCACCACCGTCTGCACCTGTCGCACCTCTGCAACGACAACAACAACGCCCCCTTCCAAATCAGTTCGGACGAGCGAAGCGTGTTCCTCTTGAGGATGGCCAAACTTCTGGTGCTGCTGTACCTACTGTTGATGCTTCTTTGGCTCCTGCTCCTGCTGCTGCTGGTGCCGAGGAGGAGGATGATTACGCGGGCGATTATGAGGATGAGGTTGATCAAAATCATAACTACGTGCAACCACCAGCACCAGGTCGTCCACATGCAAATAATCGCAATGGTAGGTCTGCACCACCACTTCAGGTACGAGATCATGACCATCTTCCTAAATTAAAATTGAATATTCCACCATTCGAGGGTAGATATGTTCCTGATATATATCTTACTTGGGAGTTAGAAACTGAACAACGTTTTACATGTTTACAATATCCCGAGGAACGACGTGTTGCTGCTGCTGTTTGTGCTTTCACTAGTTTTGCATGTGTATGGTGGTCTTAACATTGTAGATTATATCCTATTCCAGCTACGTGGGCTGCTTTGAAAACTGCTATGCATACTCGTTGGGTTCCACCATATTATCATCGTGAATTACTTCAAAAATTGCAGCGCTTAAGACAAGGAAAAAAATTCTGTAGAAGAATATTATCAGGAATTACAAACTGGCATGATTAGATGTGGTATTGTTGAGGAGAATGAAGCTATGCTTGCACGTTTCATGGGTGGATTAAATAGAGAGATTCAGACCATTCTAGAGTATAAGGAGTATAATAATATCACTCGTTTATTCCATCTTGCTTGTAAAGCTGAACGTGAAGTGCAGGATCGACAGGCATTGGCGCGAACTAATTTTTCTGCAGGTCGATCTTCATCATGGACACCGCGTGCCTCCTCTACTCCCACACGTCGTACTGCGGCACCACTGACTTCAGCCGCCAATTCCAATCGAGATACAAGAAAACAGGCACCACCACCACCATCTGCCAAGAGTACACCTTCTGGGCCTGCCCAGAACTCTTCTTCATCTATGGCATCAACAGGGCACACACATGATATTATTTGTCGTCGTTGTAAGGGAAGAGGTCATTATGCGAGAGAATGCCAATCTCCGCATGTTATGATTGCTACTGAGGATGGTGGGTATGAGTCCGCTAGTGACTATGATGCGGAGACTTTGGCTCTTATTACAAGTGAAGAACACGGTGGAGATGATTCTGATCATGAGACGCAATACATGGCTCCTGAAGACGCTGACAGGTATGAATGTTTAGTTGCTCAACGTGTTTTGAGTGTGCAGGTCACACAAGCTGAGCAAAATCAGAGGCATAATTTGTTCCATACAAAGGGAGTTGTGAAGGAACGTTCTGTTCGCGTCATCATAGATGGAGGGAGCTGCAACAACTTGGCTAGCATGGAGATGGTGGAGAAGCTATCTCTCACCACAAGACCACATCCACATCCTTACTATATCCAATGGTTCAACAACAGCGGCAAGGTTAAGGTAACACGTACTGTTCGTGTGCATTTTAGTATCTCTACATATGCTGATTATGTTGATTGTGATGTGGTACCCATGCAAGCATGTTCATTATTACTTGGTAGACCATGGCAATTTGATAAAAATTCTGTACACCATGGTAGAAACAATAAGTACACTCTTGTTCATAAGGATAAACATATTACTTTGCTTCCTATGACTCCTGATTCTATTTTGAAAGATGATATTAATAGAGCTAGTAAAGCAAAGCAGGAGAAAAATAAGAGTGAAAATCAGATTGTGGCAAAAGAATTTGAGCAACAAATGAAGCCTAATAATAAACCATCTAGTGTTGCTTCTGAAATTAAATTGAAAAGTGCATGCTTACTTGCCACCAAATCTGATATTGATGAGCTAGATTTCAGCAATTCTGTTTGCTATGCTTTTGTGTGCAAAGAGGCGTTATTTTCATTCGAGGACGTGCCTTCCTCTTTGCCTCCTGCGGTCACTAACATTTTGCAGGAGTTCGCTGACGTCTTTCCACAAGACGTGCCACCGGGATTACCACCTATTCGCGGGATTGAGCATCAGATTGACTTAATTCCCGGTGCTTCGTTGCCAAACCGTGCGCCATACCGTACCAATCCAGAGGAGACGAAGGAGATTATGCGTCAAGTACAGGAGCTGCTCGACAAAGGTTATATACGCGAATCTCTTAGTCCTTGTGCTGTTCCTATTATACTAGTGCCAAAAAAGGATGGTACGTCGCGTATGTGTGTTGATTGTAGAGGCATTAATAATATTACTATTCGTTATCGTCATCCTATTCCTAGGCTAGATGATATGCTTGATGAATTGGTTTGGAGACCATCAAAGATCAATATGTGCATGATGCTGAATTTAAAGATGTATTGCAGAATTGTAAGGAAGGGAGAACATGGAACAAGTTCGTCGTTAACGATGGATTTGTGTTTCGTGCTAACAAGCTATGCATTCCAGCTAGCTCCGTTCGTCTTTTGTTGTTGCAGGAGGCGCATGGAGGAGGATTAATGGGACACTTTGGCGTGAAGAAGACGGAGGATATACTTGCTACACATTTCTTTTGGCCAAAGATGAGACGGGATGTTGAGCGTTTTGTTGCTCGCTGCACTACATGTCAAAAAGCTAAGTCACGACTCAATCCTCATGGTTTATATATGCCTTTGCCTGTACCTAGTGTTCCTTGGGAGGATATATCTATGGACTTTGTTTTAGGTTTACCTCGAACAAAGAAGGGGAGGGATAGCATATTTGTTGTCGTGGATAGGTTCTCGAAAATGGCACACTTTATACCATGTCATAAAAGCGATGATGCTGTTAATGTTGCTGATTTGTTCTTTCGTGGAATTATACGCTTGCATGGTGTGCCAAATACTATTGTTTCAGATCGTGATACTAAATTTCTTAGCCACTTTTGGAGATGTTTATGGGCTAAGTTGGGGACTAAACTGCTTTTTAGTACTACATGTCACCCCCAAACTGATGGACAAACTGAAGTAGTCAATAGAACATTGTCTACTATGCTTAGGGCTGTTTTGAAGAATAACAAGAAAATGTGGGAAGAATGCTTGCCTCATATTGAATTTGCTTATAATCGTTCATTGCATTCTACTACTAAGATGTGTCCTTTTGAAATTGTGTATGGTTTCCTTCCTCGTGCACCAATTGATTTGTTGCCTCTTCCATCTTCGGAGAAGGTTAATTTTGATGCTAAACAACGTGCTGAATTGATCTTAAAAATGCATGAGTTAACTAACGAGAACATTGAGCGTATGAATGCTAAATATAAACTTGCTGGAGATAAGGGTAGAAAACATGTTGTGTTTGCACCTGGAGATCTTGTTTGGTTACATTTGCGTAAGGATAGATTTCCTGATTTGCGCAAATCAAAGCTAATGCCACGTGCTGATGGTCCTCTTAAGGTGTTAGAGAAAATAAATGATAATGCATATAAACTTGAGCTGCCTGCAGATTTTGGGGTTAGTCCCACTTTTAACATTGCAGATCTGAAGCCTTATTTGGGTGAGGAAGATGAGCTTCCGTCGAGGACGACTTCATTTCAAGAAGGGGAGGATGATGAGGACATCAATACCATTGTTACACCCACAGCCCCTGCTTCTATACATACTGGACCAATTACTAGAGCTCGCGCACGCCAATTTAATTATCAGGTACTTTCGTTTCTTGGTAATGATTCTAAAGTTCATGAGAATATGATGCTGCCTAAATTGGATACATTTGTTTTGCTTACAAATGAAGGCCCTAGCTTGGACAAGAAAGAGGAACCTTGGAGCAAGTTCAAGCATGGAGATGATGGCATGCACAAGGGGAACAAGAACGGAGTTACAAGTGATGATTTCAGGACTTTGAAGCCACCATAATGAGTGCAGGAAGCCTTGGACGAAATATACAAGATGTCACTTCATAAATTTCGTCCAGAGGCTATTATAGGTGCGGCGTCACCTTATTATTGGGCCAGGCCCATGTAATTTCGAAATACTTGAGTATAGGCTGTTTTTAGAGTCCGTATGTGTGGGGAAACAAGAGATAGGGTTGGTTTCGGACCCCTCCTTCAAGGGCCACGAAATCCCCTCCTCTTCCTCCATATATACAGCCCTTAGGGCACCGTTTAGACTTTGGGTTTTGTTTAGATTAAAAGTTCGCCATAGCTGCAACTTCGCGTACTTTGTTTGTGTTCAACGACCAGACCAAGACCGCTTTCGGATCCCCACCTTTATCAATACTTCATCTATATTCGCAATATTCAGATTGCATTATCATATTCTTGCTTGTTCTTCGATTGCGTGCAGGAATAGACCTTCGTGGTCAGGCTGATCGTGCTTTCAGCATCGTCAGTAACCTCGGGAGATTGGTTTAGCGATTGCTAAGGCGCAACGTCGTGCACGTTTGTAGTCGGATCGTCAAAGTCGACTCCACCAATTCGATAGCTATCATCTCATCGAAAGATCGGGACACCCTCGCCTCTATCATGATGATTCTGTGACCAATGGCTTATTGCATGTTTGCTTATTTAAGCATGTTGTAGCATGTAAATTTGATGCAACTAAGGTTTATTCACCAATGTTAGGATGGTTTAATGATGAACATTGTCAACCTTTTGAAATGAATAAGTGCTTCACTTATATGTGCAAACTGAGTTGCAATATTTTCATGCCTTCTACTTCTTGTGATAATATTTTGGCTTTAGATTTTATGAACTATGAAGGTTACTCATGTATACATGTGTCATATATGCAAAAACTAAGGGAAGTAAAACTGGATGACATATACATATACAACATGTACACCTTGTCTCTTTTGTTAGCCACAGTTCAGCTTAAGCAACGCCGAGGACGGCTTTGTTTTCAAGAAGGGGAGGATGATGAGGACATGACTACCTTGGATACGACCAAAAATATTGCATACTTGTATATTTGTGAGGTGATTTCTAATGCAAACTATGCAATAATTTATTTATGTCATCCAGGACAAAAATACTTCACAAACTTTTGTGTCATGTCTAATTGCAGGTGTATGGGACATTTGTACAATCCACATATGAAGATAAGGGGAAAAGAGATGTTTAGGTGCTGTTCAAAAAGTCCTCTCACGTCACTTTTGGGCCAAGAGAAGATAGAGTCCAAGTCTCTCACGTTCTGGATTCAGATTCGGACTGCATAGACATACCTGACTCAAAACGCCAAGAACTATTTCATACGGACTCCGAATTGGGTGATTCTTTTTTTGTTGGAAAGTAGATTTCGTGCTCTTTCCAACCCAGTTGGATTCACCTTCAAATTCGTCCGGAGCGTTGAGTTGTCATTGAAATAATCTGACGCTGCAACAGAATCCGAGTCAAACTACGAGTCCAAAGGTGTTGCATCACCTCCACTTGGGCCCATGAGCCTTGTACGACCTAGGGTTAGTTTTAGGCTGCCTTGGGACGTCCTCCCACCTCCTTGGCCGCCACCCCTTACTCCTATATAAGTAGATCCATCTAGTAGCTTTTTCCTTGGGATTTGTGTAGTAAAAAGTTAGCCATTGCAACTTCGTGTACTTCGTTTGTGTCCAACGACCAGACCAAGACCGCTTTCGGATCCCCACCTCTATCAATACTTCATCTATATTCGCAATATTCAGATTGCATTATCATATTCTTGCTTGTTCTTCGATTGCGTGCAGGAATAGACCTTCGTGGTCAGGCTGATCGTGCTTTCAGTATCGTCAGTAACCTCGGGAGATTGGTTTAGCGATTGCTAAGGCGCAACGTCGTGCACGTTTGTAGTCGGATCGTCAAAGTCGACTCCACCAAATCGATAGCTATCATCTCATCGAAAGATCGGGACACCCCCTGCCTCTATCACGAAACGTGCAAGCATAGCTTCATTCTCCTCAACAATACCACATCTAATCATGCCAGTTTGTAATTCCTGATAATATTCTTCTACAGAATTTTTTCCTTGTCTTAAGCGCTGCAATTTTTGAAGTAATTCACGTTGATAATATGGTGGAACCCAACGAGTACGCATAGCAGTTTTCAAAGCAGCCCACGTAGCTGGAATAGGATATAATCTACAATGTTCAGACCACCATACACATGCAAAACTAGTGAAAGCACAAACAGCAGCAGCAACACGTCGTTCCTCGGGATATTGTAAACATGTAAAACGTTGTTCAGTTTCTAACTCCCAAGTAAGATATATATCAGGAACATATCTACCCTCGAATGGTGGAATATTCAATTTTAATTTAGGAAGATGGTCATGATCTCGTACCTGAAGTGCTGGTGCAGACCTACCATTGCGATTATTTGCATGTGGACGACCTGGTGCTGGTGGTTGCACGTAGTTATGATTTTGATCAACCTCATCCTCATAATCGCCCTCGTAATCATCCTCCTCCTCGGCACCAGCAGCAGCAGGAGCAGGAGCCAAAGAAGCATCAACAGTAGGTACAGCAGCACCAGAAGTTTGGCCATCCTCAAGAGGAACACGCTTCGCTCGTCCGAACTGATTTGGAAGGGGGCGTTGTTGTTGTCGTTGCAGAGGTGCGACAGGTGCAGCCGGTGGTGGTTGGGGAAGACGCGTGAGCAATTCATTAAACTTGTTATCCAGCTTTGTCTCGAACGACTTCTCCATGCCATCTATCTTCTCCATGGCCTCTTCAAATCTGTTTAGCACATCTCCCACCTGGCCACTCATCATTTGCTGAAATTTATCATGCAACTCCTTGTTCGTCATGTTCTCCCAGTCAATCTCGTCGGCTTGTGATCCTGCCATGGTTAGCAGCAATAGAAACTGATGAGGACAGCAATACCATTGTTACACCCACAGCCCCTGCTTCTATACATACTGGCCCAATTACTAGAGCTCGCGCACGCCAATTAAATTATCAGGTACTTTCGTTTCTTGGTAATGATTCTAAAGTTCATGAGAATATGATGCTGCCTAAATTGGATACATTTGTTTTGCTTACAAATGAAGGCCCTAGCTTGGACAAGAAAGAGGAACCTTGGAGCAAGTTCAAGCATGGAGATGATGGCATGCACAAGGGGAACAAGAACGGAGTTACAAGTGATGATTTCAGGACTTTGAAGCCACCATAATGAGTGCAGGAAGCCTTGGACGAAATATACAAGATGTCACTTCATAAATTTCGTCCAGAGGCTATTATAGGTGCTGCGTCACCTTATTATTGGGCCAGGCCCATGTAATTTCGAAATACTTGAGTATAGGCTGTTTTTAGAGTCCGTATGTGTGGGGAAACAAGAGATAGGGTTGGTTTCGGACCCCTCCTTCAAGGGCCACGAAATCCCCTCCTCTTCCTCCATATATACAGCCCTTAGGGCACCGTTTAGACTTTGGGATTTGTTTAGTTAAAAGTTAGCCATTGCAACTTCGTGTACTTCGTTTGTGTCCAACGACCAGACCAAGACCGCTTTCGGATCCTCACCTTTATCAATACTTCATCTATATTCGCAATATTCAGATTGCATTATCATATTCTTGCTTGTTCTTCGATTGCATGCAGGAATAGACCTTCGTGGTCAGGCTGATCGTGCTTTCAGCATCGTCAGTAACCTCGGGAGATTGGTTTAGCGATTGCTAAGGCACAACGTCGTGCACGTTTGTAGTCGAATCGTCAAAGTCGACTCCACCAAATCGATAGTTATCATCTCATCGAAAGATCGGGACACCCCCTCCTCTATCAAGTGGTATCAGATTCCCAGGTTGCTCGGTGAGATTTACAGTTTTTCGTAGTTTAGATCGAGTCTGTTCTTCATACCTACAGTCCAGGAAAAAGCCAAAAAAAATTTAGGGTTAGTTCATCATATCCGAACCAATCTGAGCCTTTGCATAATCTTTTTAGGGTTTTTGCTTTGTTGAATTTGCGGTTGCATCGTCGTGTCAAGTTGCTGGTCTTAGCGTCTAGTTCTTTAGAGTTTCGAGTTCTGTTCACAAGTTGTCACGCCGCCGCCGCACCATCATCATCGCCCCTACCATATACCACCACAGCTTATCTGCTATTTCTCTGAGTCCATATACCACCACCGATCCGAGTCCATATACCACCACCGATCCGAGTCCATATACCACCACCAATCCGAGCCCACATATACTACCGTCATATACCATCACCAGTCCGAGTTCCACCAGATTCATCTCTGCCACCAGTCCTAGTCCGAGTCCAGTATTTATTCCTTTATTTTAGAGTTCCAGATCAGGCGATACTACGAGTCGTGAACAAGTCGGATTC
Source organism: Thinopyrum elongatum (assembly GCA_011799875.1). Classification (NCBI taxonomy): domain Eukaryota; kingdom Viridiplantae; phylum Streptophyta; class Magnoliopsida; order Poales; family Poaceae; genus Thinopyrum; species Thinopyrum elongatum. The sequence goes on along the minus strand of JAAAXO010000641.1, from coordinate 192,491 downwards.
CCCAATTTTCGTGCTACCCGCAGAAGAAAAATAGTTCCAGTTTCAAAAAAAAAACTAAGTCTGGAAAATTCTGGCTAGACAGTTTTTAGACCATTTGTAGACTTTTTCGAAAAAAAAATTGTTGCGGAGCAAAAAAAAAAGTGCAAAAAAAAAGAAAAAAAATCAGAGTGTGCTACTCCCTTGTTTACGTGCAGCGCCGTGATTTTTGTTAGTGTTCTAGGCTCGCGTCTCTAGCACGGTCTAGCCTAGGACCAGCACAGTACCGTCGTTGAGAGTTTATTCAACATTGCATCTCTGAATTGATTATTGCTGACCCTTTTTGCTACCATATCATAAGCCTTCCCAGCTCCACATACATCTACATCGTGCGTTTGACACCACCTGGCAATCGCTCTGTCCAAGCTCTGAGAGTTTTGACTACAAAGGTTGCCGATCACCACCTGCTGCTGGGTAAGAACTGGTAAGAATTTGAGATTTGCTTGACGGATTTGTGACACCACACCACACCACCACCACTTTCTAGTAGTCTGTAGGATCATATTCTTGTGTGTTTCTATTGCTGCTAACCATGGCAGGATCACAAGCCGACGAGATTGACTGGGAGAACATGACGAACAAGGAGTTGCATGATAAATTTCAGCAAATGATGAGTGGCCAGGTGGGAGATTGATAGAGGCGAGGGTGTCCCGATCTTTCGATGAGATGATAGCTATCGTTTTTGGTGGAGTAGACTTTGACGATCCGACTACGAACGTGCGAGGACGTCGCGCCTTAGCAATCGCTAAACCAACTCCGAGAGGTTATTGACCACGCCGGAGCACAATCAACCAGACCACGAGGGTCTATCTCCTGCAAGCAAACGAAGAACAAGCAAGAAACTAAGATTTGCAATCTGGATATTGCGAATATAAGATGAAAGCTTTATTGATCAAGGTGGGGTTCTGTGACGTCTTGGTCTGGTCGTTGAACACAAACGAAGTACGCGAAGTTGCAGCTATGGCGAACTTTTAATCTAAACAAAACCCAAAGTCTAAACGGTGCCCTAAGGGCTGTATATATGGAGGAAGAGGAGGGGATTTCATGGCCCTTGAAGGAGGGGTCCGAAACCAACCCTATCTCTTGTTTCCCCACACATACGGACTCTAAAAACAGCCTATACTCAAGTATTTCAAAATTACATGGGCCTGGCCCAATAATAAGGTGACGCAGCACCTATAATAGCCTCTGGACGAAATTTATGAAGTGACATCTTGTATATTTCGTCCAAGGCTTCCTGCACTCATTATGGTGGCTTCAAAGTCCTGAAATCATCACTTGTAACTCCGTTCTTGTTCCCCTTGTGCATGCCATCATCTCCATGCTTGAACTTGCTCCAAGGTTCCTCTTTCTTGTCCAAGATAGGCCCTTCATTTGTAAGCAAAACAAATGTATCCAATTTAGGCAGCATCATATTCTCATGAACTTTAGAATCATTACCAAGAAACGAAAGTACCTGATATTTTAATTGGCGTGCGCGAGCTCTAGTAATTGGTCCAGTATGTATAGAAGCAGGGGCTGTGGGTGTAACAATGGTATTGATGTCCTCATCATCTTTTTTTTTTCTTTTTTTGCACTTTTTTTTTTGCTCCGCAACAATTTTTTTTCGAAAAAGTCTACAAATGGTCTAAAAACCGCCTAGCCAGAATTTTCCAGACTTAGTTTTTTTTTTTTGAAACTGGAACTATTTTTCTTCTACGGGTAGCACGAAAATTGGGGAATCCGACTTGTTCACGACTCGCAGTATCGCGTGATCTGGAACTCTAAAATAAAGGAATAAATACTGGACTCGGACTAGGACTGGTGGCAGAGATGAATATGGTGGAACTCGGACTGGTGATGGTATATGACGGTAGTATATGTGGACTCGGATTGGTGGTGGTATATGGACTCGGATCGGTGGTGGTATATGGACTCAGAGAAATAGCAGATAAGCTGTGGTGGTATATGGTAGGGGCGATGATGATGGTGCGGCGGCGGCGTGACAACTTGTGAACAGAACTCGAAACTCTAAAGAACTAGACGCTAAGACCAGTAACTTGACACGACGATGCAACCGCAAATTCAACAAAGCAAAAACCCTAAAAAGATTATGCAAAGGCTCAGATTGGTTCGGATATGATGAACTAACCCTAATTTTTTTTTTGTGGCTTTTTTTTTGGACAATACGTAAGAAAATAAATCTAATCTAGGGAAAACTGGAAATTCTCACCGAGCAACCTGAAAACTGATACCACTTGATAGAGGCGAGGGTGTCCCGATCTTTCGATGAGATGGTAACTATCGATTTGGTGGAGCCGACTTTGACGATCCGACTACAAACGTGCACGACGTTGCGCCTTAGCAATCGCTAAACCAATCTCCTGAGGTTACTGACGATGCTGGAAGCACGATCAACCTGACCACGAAGGTCTATTCCTGCACGCAATCGAAGAACAAGCAAGAATATGATAATGCAATCTGAATATTGCGAATATAGATGAAGTATTGCTAATGGTGGGGATCCGAAAGCGGTCTTGGTCTGGTCGTTGGACACAAACGAAGTACACGAAGTTGCAATGGCTAACTTTTAACTAAACAAATCCCAAAGTCTAAACGGTGCCCTAAGGGCTGTATATATGGAGGAAGAGGAGGGGATTTCGTGGCCCTTGAAGGAGGGGTCCGAAACCAACCCTATCTCTTGTTTCCCCACACATACGGACTCTAAAAACAGCCTATACTCAAGTATTTCGAAATTACATGGGCCTGGCCCAATAATAAGGTAACGCAGCACCTATAATAGCCTCTGGACGAAATTTATGAAGTGACATCTTGTATATTTCGTCCAAGGCTTCCTGCACTCATTATGGTGGCTTCAAAGTCCTGAAATCATCACTTGTAACTCCGTTCTTGTTCCCCTTGTGCATGCCATCATCTCCATGCTTGAACTTGCTCCAAGGTTCCTCTTTCTTGTCCAAGCTAGGGCCTTCATTTGTAAGCAAAACAAATGCATCCAATTTAGGCAGCATCATATTCTCATGAACTTTAGAATCATTACCAAGAAACGAAAGTACCTGATAATTTAATTGGCGTGCGCGAGCTCTAGTAATTGGTCCAGTATGTATAGAAGCAGGGGCTGTGGGTGTAACAATGGTATTGATGTCCTCATCAAACTCTAAAATAAAGGAATAAATACTGGACTCGGACTAGGACTGGTGGCAGAGATGAATCTGGTGGAACTCGGACTGGTGATGGTATATGACGGTAGTATATGTGGGCTCGGATTGGTGGTGGTATATGGACTCGGATCGGTGGTGGTATATGGACTCGGATCGGTGGTGGTATATGGACTCAGAGAAATAGCAGATAAGCTGTGGTGGTATATGGTAGGGGCGATGATGATAGTGCGGCGGCGGCGTGACAACTTGTGAACAGAACTCGAAACTCTAAAGAACTAGACGCTAAGACCAGCAACTTGACACGACGATGCAACCGCAAATTCAACAAAGCAAAAACCCTAAAAAGATTATGCAAAGGCTCAGATTGGTTCGGATATGATGAACTAACCCTAATTTTTTTTTGTGGCTTTTTTTTTGGACAATACGTAAGAAAATAAATCTAATCTAGGGAAAACTGGAAATTCTCACCGAGCAACCTGAAAACTGATACCACTTGATAGAGGCGAGGGTGTCCCGATCTTTCGATGAGATGGTAACTATCGATTTGGTGGAGCTGACTTTGACGATCCGACTACAAACGTGCACGACGTTGCGCCTTAGCAATCGCTAAACCAATCTCCTGAGGTTACTGACGATGCTGGAAGCACGATCAACCTGACCACGAAGGTCTATTCCTGCACACAATCGAAGAACAAGCAAGAATATGATAATGCAATCTGAATATTGCGAATATAGATGAAGTATTGATAAAGGTGGGGATCCGAAAGCGGTCTTGGTCTGGTCGTTGGACACAAACGAAGTACACGAAGTTGCAATGGCTAACTTTTAACTAAACAAATCCCCTTGTGCATGCCATCATCTCCATGCTTGAACTTGCTCCAAGGTTCCTCTTTCTTGTCCAAGCTAGGCCCTTCATTTGTAAGCAAAACAAATGTATCCAATTTAGGCAGCATCATATTCTCATGAACTTTAGAATCATTACCAAGAAACGAAAGTACCTGATATTTTAATTGGCGTGCGCGAGCTCTAGTAATTGGTCCAGTATGTATAGAAGCAGGGGCTGTGGGTGTAACAATGGTATTGATGTCCTCATCAATTTGACAATAACTAGTGTACTTAGACCTGCATAATACCAGTTTGAATGACTATGTTTGCTTGTTTTTAAATGTTAGGCCTGTTGCAGTTAACACACCTTTTCACTTCTTGTTTTGCTTAACTAGCGTGCTTAAACCTGCACACTGAAGCTATCATTTGGAGATTATGTTGTCTACCATGGATATATTTGGCTAATGTTTAGTCTGTTGTGCTTAACATGCCTTTAGATGTACTTACACAGGATAATATTCAGAACAACTGCTGTTTTCCATCAAGGTTAGTTTCATCCCATGGCTTATATATACTCACTGTTCAGGATGTCGGTAGCTGGTACCATATAGCCCCGGGGCTAATAAGGGAATAATTGGTGAATCGGACATTTAACTGAATATATCTGTAACCCATTTATCGGTAGGTTAACTAGGGTCATATCTAATATAGCTGAGGCACATAGCAACATGCATTGTACTGAATGTCTAAATATGCAATCCTAGGCTACATAGCAACAAGGAAGAGTGTTACCTTAATGTTCTGATGATGTCTAGATATACATAGAAGAGCAGCAGCAGCACCAACAACAACAACAACAACAACAACAACAACAACAACAACAACAACAACAGCACCAACAACAACAGCACCACCACCACCACCACCAACAACAACAACACCAACACCAACACCAACACCACCACCACCACCAACAACAACAGCAGCAGCACTACCAACAACAACAACAACAACGTATGTACCTGTGAATCGAATAATGCATTGGTTGTTGAACATGATGGATATGAATAAAGTTATAGCCTACTTTCAAATTCAAATTCGGTACAATTTTAAATAGCAACAATTAAATTAAGGTGAAAATATGCTCTGGAGGTCATTACAGCGCACACGGTGTGTGAAGCACAATGTGTGTGATATACATCATAATCGAACACGGTTCATAGAGAGGAAATGTGTGCGACCATGCACACAGTTGCCATTTGCAAAGTGTGTGTGAGACAATATCACAAACGGTGCGAGCAAACTAAATGTTTGTGATAGTCGCCTTATCGTACACACTTTACAATCATGAACTATTTCTGATGTCGTACGCATCAGAAACATTGTACCACAGAATAGCGTGTGCGATAGTTATCCTGTATGACATTGGTACGACTGTATGCTGTTTTGTAATCCTATCCGACACTCGTACGTTGATTAGCTAATCTTATTAATTATATATCACATACGGTTCGGGAGAAGTGAATGTGTGAGATAGTCTCCATGTCATACACGCTTTAATCCTGAACTATTTGTGATGGGGTGCGCATCATAAATGGTGCACCACATAATAGCGTGTGAAATGGTAATGCCAGCACACATGAGTAGCAAAGATGGAGCGTTTGGGATATTCGATATATCACAAACATTTGTGTGACAGATCGCATTTGGGATAGATGCGGGCATCGCATATGCTTAGTTCTGGAAAACATATGCATTCCTACTCCCTATCCCCGACGGTTTGTGGGTCGTGTGGGAAGGTGTCGGTGTCAAAACCGGCAGATCTCTGGTAGGGGTCCCAAGATATGGATCTTGGATCGATGGGTAACAAGGGGCATAGAGACAGTGTTTACCCAGGTTCAGGCCCTCTCGAAGAGGTAAAACCCTACGTCATGCTTGATTGTATTGATGTGTTTGTATGACAATTACAGAGTTGATCTACCGCGAGATCGAATGAACTAACTAGGTGGTTATGATGATGGTCCTCTTCCCCTACGGACTAAACCCTCTGGTTTATATAGACACCAGGGGTACCTAGGGTTACACATGTCGGTTACCATCGTGGGATAAACATGTCGATTCTATTATCTTGACTTGGAGGATACACCAAGGCTTTAGAGGTTTCCTTCTGGAGCATGGGATTGTCTTGATACGTCTCCAATGTATCCATTATTTATGAAGTAGTCATGCCATGTTTACAACAATTTTATATGGTTTTGGTATGATTTGATTAGAACTAACCCGGACTGACGCTATTTTCAGCAGAACTACCATGGTGTCGTTTTTTGTGCAAAAATAAAGGGTCATTTACATTTCAGCCCCTAACTCGAACCACCTACTCACATTTGCCCCTAATTCCAAAGTGTGCTCAAATTTGCCCCTCTTCCGTTAAGTGGGGTTATAGAAATGACCTTCCGTACATTTTTCGCCCGGACAAAGGCCTTTGATCGTTAGATTTTTCTATACGCGCACTTAACGGTCAAAGGCCTTTGACTGGATGGAAAATGTAGGGAAGGGCATTTCTATAACCGCACATAACGGAAGAGGGGCAAATTTGAGCACACTTCGGAATTAGGGGCAAATTTGAGTAGTGGGTTCCAATTAAGGGCACAAATGTAATTGTCCCAAAAATAAAAGTTCTCGGAATGGGCTGAAAATTTACGGTGATTTTTTCTGGACCAAAAGAGACCCGCAAAGCTTCATGGGAGGACCAGAAGACGCACGAGGGCACGACAAGCTCGCTAGGCGCACCCTACCCCCCAAGGTGCTTGGAGTAAGCTTGTCGCTGCCTCGTGGACCCCCTTGATGTGAAACCTACGCCAAAAATTCCTATAAATACCAAACCCCCCCCCCCCAAAGAACCCTAGATGAGAAGTTCCGCCGCCACAAGCCTCTGTAGTAACAAAAACTCAATCGGGAGCCTGTTCCGACACCCTGCCGGAGGGGGAAATCATCACCGGAGTCCATCTTCATCATCCCGGCGGCCACCATGATGAGGAGGGGGTAGTTCACCCTCGGGGCTGAGGGTATGTACTAGTAGCTATGTGTTTGATCTCTCTCTCTCTCTCTCTCTCGTGTTCTTGATTTGGCACGATCTTGATGTACTACGGGCTTTGTTAATATAGTTGGATCTTATGGTGTTCTTCCCTCTCTACCTTCTTGTGATGAATTGAGTTTTACCTTTGAGATTTCGCTATTATCGGATTAAATACTTTTATGGATTTGAGAACACTTGATGTATGTCTAGCGTATGAATACCCGAGGTGACAATGGGGTATCATATTGATTCACCTGATGTATGTTTTGGCACTCAACTCGCGGATTCCCGAGGTGACATTGGGGTAATCTATGCATAGGGGTTGATGCATGTTTTCGTCCTTGTTTCTTCGGTAGAAATCTTGGGCCACTCTTTGAGGTTCTTTGTGTTGGATTGAATATTATGAATCTAAAGTTGTTTGATGCATATCGTATAATTGACCCACGGATACTTATGGTGACATTGGAGTATCTAGGTGACATTAGGGTTGACAGATGTGTTTTCATATGGTGTTATTTTAGTACGAACTCTAGGGCTGTTTGTGACACTTATAGGGATGGCTCAATAGATTGATCGGAAAGAATAACTTTGAGCTGGTTTGCTACCTACAACAATTTCTTCTTATGTTCTCCATGATAGGAACTTTGGAGTGATTCTTTGTTGCATGTTAAGGGATTGTTATATGATCCAATTATGTTTTCATTGTTGAGAGATTTTGCACTAGTGAAAGTATGAACCCTAGGCCTTGTTTTCAAAGCATTGCAATACTGTTTTTGCTCACTTTTACTACTTGCTACCTTGATATTTTTATATTTTTCAGATTACAAAAACCTATATCTACTATCCATATTACACTTGTGTCATCATCTCTTCGCCGAACTAGTGCACCTATACAATTTACCATTGTATTGGGTGTGTTGGGGACACAAGAGACTCTTTGTTGTTTGGTTGCAGGGTTGTTTGAGAGATACCATCTTCATCCTACGCCTCCCATGGATTGATAAACCTTAGGTCATCCACTTGAGGGAAATTTGCTACTGTCCTACAAAACTCTGCGCTTGGAGGCCCTACACGAGTCTACAAGAACAAGTTGTGTAGTAGACATCACCTCTGTAGTCCAATCTTCCTTCAATGAACCAAAAGTAGCCCATTAGTCCGGCCCATGAGAGATAGCACGACAGCCCGAGGACCCCTTAGTCCTGGACATGCTCAGTAGCCCCAGAACTAGCCTCCAACGCCGAGGTCGATAATCTCCATTAGCTCCGTTCTTCTTGAAGTCTTTGGCTTGAGGGACGAGTTCCTCCCATCTCCTATATCCGGCTGATGATATCTCGGCCACTCTCGACACTTCGGTCAGTGAGGTATTGCGAGGCTCGTCGCATCATCTTCTTCATTCAGAATTAATGACACCCCTCGATTTCTGTGAGCCAGGGTAAAACAAATGGCCGCAAAGCCTTTTACAGAAATGCCCCTGACGGTCCTGGGAGAGACGCCTATTTAATAGGCCCAAAATGCGAAGGTTGTCGCAGCCGATCCCAAATCACCGCAAAGCCAGAGCTAAGCAAGCCTTGAACAATGGTGAGCGCCCCAAGCTCCTCTTCGCGCCCTCACGCCCCCCTTCCAGGCGACTGGGTGAGCTGCTTTGTTTCTTGAATGAGGTTGAGAAACCTCGAGACACAGGATATCTACCCGCATCAGATCTCGCGCCAACCCGCCCCAGATTGATTTCTGCGAACAGTGAGGCTTTTGCGGAAAACTTCCCCATCCCGCATGGGGAAGAAAGGGTATGCTTCGTGCCTTTTCTATTAAGGGGTCTAGGCTTCCCCATTCATCCCTTCCTAAGGGGTTTACCAGAGTTTTATGGCATCCAACTCTACCATCTGACCCCGGGATCAATTCTACACATCTCGGGTTATGTCACCCTCTGCAAGATGTTCCTGGGTTGTGAGGCACACTTCGAATTGTGGAGGAAATTCTTCTGTCTTGTCCCCCACACCCGAGGAGGGGAAATTCACGAGGTCGGTGGAGCCGAAGTATGGCTTATTGCTAGGACAGTGTATCCGATAGGGACTCCCAGGAAGGATGCCGAGGAGTGGACCTCAGAGTGGTTTTACATTGAGGACGTCCCCCTATTCGATCCAACTCGGGGGGGGGGGGGGCTGCCCGAATTCTCTCTTGTTTCTCTGAAGCAACGGTTTAACTGGCGACCGAATAGTCCTTCCCAAAAGGAAAGTGCCGAGGTATCGCGCCTAGCCACTCAAGTAAGGTGGCTATCCCACGGGGTTAACCATTATTGATGTAATGGCCACAGCCATTGCTTGGTGCGTCCAACCCCTTCAACAAAGGGTGCACCCCCTATGGCATTACAACGGGGCGAATGACTCGACCTGCTCCATACAAAAGGAACCCGCTGATCAGGTAGCAATGGCAGTCGTCTTAGCCGACCTCTTCAAGGGAGAAGAGCAGGACTTCGCTCGATTGAAGCCCAAGGAGGGCTTCTCAAGCTATAAACCCATCGAAATGGTGAGTCTTTCTATACTCTATAGTTCGGATGATACGTTTAATCTTTCTTACTCGGATATCTAATATGTCCGAGCAGAGCTGGAGGGGCTGGATCGAGACTGTGAGCTGCCCCGCTCCTCAACCGAAGAGCCACTCCCGTGCCCATGATCCTGGGTTTCACGATGATCCCGAAACATTGATTGATTTCGAAGAGGGAGTCTTCTATCAGGAGAGCCTTGATGGCTCTAAAGTGGCCTTTTGTCCGATCACCCCGGGATGCTTCCTTCCTCTGTCGTAAGTGAGAAAAGGGTTCCTTCCCGAAAAGCACGATTACCTCATGCCGCTCCTAATATGCTGACTTCTACCCCCAAGGACCGCCACACAATGCGCCGAACACCAGTGAGAGCGGTACCGGCTACGTCAGCGCCGAACGGCCGCAGGGCGTCCAAACGCGTGGCGGCGGCATGAGTTACATCAAGCGTGCTCGCAGCTAAGTTGTAATATGTTCACTGTATTTTTCGACATTTGGTTTTTGACAGCCTGTCGGGGTGGAGCCGACGATCTATGGGACAATGCTGCCCCTTTCTAGTTTGGTGAGGGGGGGTGCAGTCAACGCAAACAGCAAGAACAACAAAAGGCGCTGTAGTTTTTACCCAGTTTTGGGCCGCTGGGAAGCGTAAAATCCTACTCCTGCTTTGGTGTATTGGATGGAAGTGTGCACAAGTACATGGAGCGCTCTCTCCTGGCAAGTCGCAAGGAGAGGCAAGCTACATGGATACGTATGCGTGGGGTTGCAATGGGTTCGAACCCTTGTAAAGGTTGCCCTGGCCCTCCTTTTGTAGCACAAGGGGTTACCATAGTGGCAAAAGGGTCATTACATGATGATTAGATAGTAACAGTGTTAACATACCTAACTCTACTAGTTAGGATGAAATGCATTAAATGCATCGCTAGGTGTCGTGAGGAGGAGGAGCCCCGACAAGCGTGAGGCACCGCTTGCCCAACTACCTCCTATTAGCTTGACACGCCATTAGGACGGGTGTCGATAAAGGTAATATGCTTCCCAGCGAGCTGACACATACGGGCGAGCTCCACCACACTGGTTGTGAGCTCGACACCTCACCGAACGGCTTCTAGCTGGCTAGTGAGGTGGAGCATCGGTGGTTTGGTGGGGACCAGCTTGTTGCAAGGCTTGTCGGGTCTTCACCTTGCCGGCAGGGATTGCTTCGATGCTTCTGGTGCTCTTGGTCTTTTTGATGTGCTTCATAATCTCTCAAAGGATTGTTCCTTCTGATTTGGAAACCTTCACTAAGACTTTAGCTTGGCGGGGGAGCTGCTACTTGTCTGTGCATATGTCAGGGTATTATGCATCCATGTGTAATACACCGACAGGAGCCCCCGGGCCTCGGACATACATGTTGCCGGGCACTGTTGGGTGAGGCCCAAACAATGCACAGACAAACAACGTTGATCTGGGTGAAATGATGCCAATACTTTGGAATATGCTTTGCTTCTTCATTATCCTGAACTTGGAGCGAGCCCCCAGTTTCTCCCTGGTGTTCTCGTCTTTCAAACGACTTCTGTTGCCGTGCCAGAAACTAGGGGCGCGTGCAAACGTGGGTCACCACCAGGTTCGACGTGGGCAGGCCCACAATCATACGTGGTTCGGAGTAACTGCCATCTCTGCCATCACTCCCTCCGTTACTGCAGCCCCCCCATGATGCGGATTAGGCGCGAGATATGGGATTGGTGCAGAAGGGCGATCGCGGTGGCAGTGCCTTGATCAGAGGAGCCAGGACGCCGGATTGGCGAGACTGGGCGATCGACGGAGTAAAGCGCATGCTAGCAATGCAGGGCTTGGGATTGGTGGAGTGGGGCAGTCACCCTAGGGTTGTGGAGAGCCAGTCCCCGCGTCCCCTCCTATAAAAGGAGGGGATGGGTGCGGGAGGCGATGCTCATCCATCTTCGTCTCCTCCAATCTTCTTGCATCTTCTACCGCCATGGCGAGAGGAAGGGGCCGTGCTCGTGCTTCCACTGTGGCGGCGAGAGCTTCACATCGGCACCATGCTTCTACTTCGGCCGCGGCCACGGAGGCCGGCTCCAGTGTGCGGGGCGGGGCCGCAGGGCGAGGCCGTGGTTGACGCGGTGCTAGTGGTCAAGGAGGCCGGCCCAAAGTGTTGGCGGTTTCGCCTCCAGCGGCTGCGCCCCCAGTGAAAGGCCACACGGGGGACACCGTGCTTGAATTCATCGTGGATCTGCGCGACCCACCGAGGAGTAGGCTACAGCTCCCTCATCCCTTCACCAGGGTAATGGAGGTGGACTAGCCGCTCGGGTTGTGGTTGCATGTGAACGGTTGCCTCAATGGCGCCGTTTGGGTGAACGTAGAGTTCCCCGCCAACGGCGTCATGTACCTCACCCGAGGGTGGAAATCCTTTTCTCATGCCCACTACTTGGCGGAGGGGCACTTCCTCCACTTCAAGTTGGTGGAGGCTGACACGCTCTCCGTGAAGCTCTTCGGGCCTTCAGGTGCTTGTCTATGGTGCTGCGTGGAAAGCTCGAGCGATGACGAAAGCTCCTCCTTGAGCGACAGTGATGAGTAAGCATATGGTGAATACGACGACGGCGAGTCTCCGGTCATCAAGTCCGAAGAAGATGACTCGGACTCCAGCTGAACGTCGGCAGCACCATCATCGCCAGCTGAGCACCGGCAGCACCATCATCTGCAGTTGGACCCCGACAGAGCGATTTTCTGGGGGTGCTTCGCATAGGCACTCCTTTTGCCCTCCTTGCACTTGATGTAAACCCTGGGAGGAAGGGGCCAAGAAAGGCATTATTAAGCACTTTTCGTTTTTCAGTAAATGTATGATATTCAACATGCTCAAATAAATATAAACTATCTTCCTTGTTTGTCTCTGCCTTCATACGATTTTCAATTTAGTACCCTACGCTATCTGGAAACTTGCCGGGGAGCAACCACCGGCAAAGCAACTTGTCGGTCTTGCACACATCTGCACAGACTGTCGAGCGAACTCGAGACAGAGCTAGAGCGCGAGACAAAATGCGGCAGGATTCCTTCACCTGCAGGTTTTTCGTACGAACACAGAGACATGCAAGGAGAATTCCCAAGACTCAAGCAATAAAATTATAGTTGAAAACTTCTCAACTTATCTTTCTTTGATGTGCTTCTTATCGTATATGAAATGAACGCGAAACGTCGTTTATCTGAACATTCCATCTTCGTTCTTCCCCGGGAAACATGTATGCAGGGAATTCTTCTGCATTTGTAGAAAATAGAAAGGAGAAGTACGGTAATGCAAAGACCTATGCGGTATGTTAGTCATTTCATTCAAGCGAATCGCTATCACACTATATTATGCACTAGTACGTGAGCAAACATGCAAGAAAGTTTGTGGAGCACTTAGCATTATTCAGATATGCACATGATCTGATGAGGACATGGCTACCACAGTTACACCCACAACCCTTGCTACTATACCTATTGGACCAATTACTAGAGCTCATGCATGCCAGTTAAATTATCAGGTACTTTCGTTTCTTGGTAATGTTTCTAATGTTAATGAGGATATGATGTGATAGAGGCGAGGGTGTCCCGATCTTTCGATGAGATGATAGCTATCGTTTTTGGTGGACTAGACTTTGATGATCCGACTACGAACATGCGAGGACGTCGCGCCTTAGCAATCGCTAAACCAACTCCGAGAGGTTATTGACCACGCCGGAGCACAATCAACCTGACCACGAGGGTCTATCTCCTGCAAGCAAACGAAGAACAAGCAAGAAACTAAGATTTGCAATCTGGATATTGCGAATATAAGATGAAAGCTTTATTGATCGAGGTGGGGTTCTGTGACGTCTTGGTCTGGTCGTTGAACACAAACGAAGTACGCGAAGTTGCAGCTATGGCGAACTTTTAATCTAAACAAAACCCAAAGTCTAAATGGTGCCCTAAGGGCTGTATATATGGAGGAAGAAGAGGGGATTTCGTGGCCCTTGAAGGAGGGGTCCGAAACCAACCCTATCTCTTGTTTCCCCACACATACGGACTCTAAAAACAGCCTATACTCAAGTATTTCGAAATTACATGGGCCTGGCCCAATAATAAGGTGACGCAGCACCTATAATAGCCTCTGGACGAAATTTATGAAGTGACATCTTGTATATTTCGTCCAAGGCTTCCTGCACTCATTATGGTGGCTTCAAAGTCCTGAAATCATCACTTGTAACTCCGTTCTTGTTCCCCTTGTGCATGCCATCATCTCCATGCTTGAACTTGCTCCAAGGTTCCTCTTTCTTGTCCAAGCTAGGCCCTTCATTTGTAAGCAAAACAAATGTATCCAATTTAGGCAGCATCATATTCTCATGAACTTTAGAATCATTACCAAGAAACGAAAGTACCTGATATTTTAATTGGCGTGCGCGAGCTCTAGTAATTGGTCCAGTATGTATAGAAGCAGGGGCTGTGGGTGTAACAATGGTATTGATGTCCTCATCATGATGCTGCCTAACTTAGATACATTTGTGTTGCTTACAATTGAAGGGCTTAGCATGGACAAGAAGGATGAACATTGAAGCATGATCAAGCATGGAGATGAAGGCACGTGCGAAGAGAACAAGAGCAGAGGAGACAGTGGAGATTTCCGCACTTTGAAGCCACCATGATGACATCAGGAAGACGGACGAAATATATAAGATGGCATTTCATAAATTTCGTCCATAGCTTATTATTGGTGCTGCGCCACCTTATTTTTGGGCCAGGTCCATGTATTTTCAAAATACACTTAATAGGCAGTTTTTTTTGTCTGTATTAATAGGGAAAATGACTTTGGCCAGATTTTAGTCCCACCATGCCAAGGGTGGACGAAATTCCCCTCTGTCTCCCTATAAATAGAGCCCTTAAGACACCATTTAGACTTGGGTTTTAATTAGTTAAAAGGTAGCCATTGCTGCAACTTCGTGTACTTCGTTTGTGTCCAACGACCAGACCAAGACCGCTTTTAGAACCCCACTTTTATCAACACTTCATATATATTCGCAATATTCAGATTGCTTTATCATATTCTTGCTTGTTCTTCGATTGCTTGCAGGAATAGACCTTTGTGGTCAGGTTGATCGTGCTCCGGCGTGGTCAATAACCTCTCGGAGTTGGTTTAGCGATTGCTAAGGCACAACATCGTTGCACATTTGTAGTCGGATCGTCAAAGTCGTCTCCACCAAATCGATAGTTATCATCTCATCGAAAGATCGGGCCCCTTGCCTCTATCAAGTGGTATCAGTTTCAGGTTGCTCGGTGAGGAATTTTTTAGTTTTTCATAGTCTAGATTGCATCTGTTCTTCATACCTAGAGTCCAAGAAAAAGCCAAAAAAAAAGTTAGATTAGTTCATCCGTGTCCTAGACAGTCTGAGCCTTTTCGCCATTACCACTTAGTTATTGCATTGTGGAATTTTCGGTTGCATCGTGTGTCGAGTTGCTGGTTTTTAGTGTCTAGATTTATAGAGTTTCGAGTTCTAGTCATGTTTTGTTCATGCCACATCCACATACACCATCCACCTCATTGTCATCTTCCGTTGCCATTTATTTTTCACCACCATAATTCTTGTCGCATCCACGGAGAAGAACAAATTAAGTTCGTTGTTACTCGAAGGGAAGATTTTTTTTTTTGCGGGGGAAAGGAGATCTTTCATTACTTAAGGTGGTGCATCATTCTTATAAAGATTAACAACTTCATCAGTGCCTCCTCCTAACCACACCGCAGTGCGAGGAGTGCACCGTCCATAGGTAGCGAGATAGTGACTAACTTTATTCTGAGAACAACTAATCTTAGTAATGAAGATCTCCCTATCATCTTTCATCATCTCCTGGATCTCTCTGACTAGCACCATATGCCTCGAACGATCAGGTACTGTAGCTTGTAGCATCATCACTGCCTCGGCGCTATCAAGTTCCAACTGTATGGGGCAGTTGGTGCGGTGTAGGGCAATAGCTAGGCCCTCCTTGCATGCCTCCAACTCGGCTACAAGAGCGTCATCGCATGCAAATAACTGTCTGCAAGCCGAGTATATCATCTGACCTTGTGCGTCCCGCAGTACCATGCCGCAGCCGGTGGTGTTGTTGCTTGCCACATAACTACCGTCAGTATTGAGCTTGGCCCAGCCAACAGCCGGCTTGCTCCACTTGAGCTCCATGCATGCGTTCCCGGTCGGCCGCTGATCAGGAGCTGGACGTACACAGCTAGGATACAACAACATTTTTCCTTTAGCTTGGTCATGATGTGGAAATTGCTGTAGGCACAGCAATGAGTTTATGTAACTCTAAAGAAAGCGGCAGGAAGCTTCAGTAGGTGGTGGCAGTTTGTCATGGGTGATTTCGTTTCAGACATGCCATGTACGCCAGAAGACCATCAACAGAACCATGCGACTGAGCTCCGGCAGCTGACCAAGCACCCCAAGGAGCCATTCCGGCCCCGTGTTGCACACCTCGTCCACGTCCAGGAGTGGCCAGTCCTGCGCCACAGCTCTCGATAAATCCTTCGCATGTGGGCATCTGCACATCGCGTGGAAACCGTCCTCGCGTTTCGCACCACAAAGGGGACAAATATCATTAGTTTCTAAACTGCGGGAAAATTTGTTTGCCCAAGTAGCAAGAGAATTTGTCGCCAATCTCCAGGCAAAAACTCGCACCTTAGAGGGAGCAAGGCACCCCCATATGTTCTTCCAGATGGCGCGACGACAATCCGGTGCCCTGCTCGATGCACTTGTTGTAGGACGCTCACGCTCGTCCATGGCAAGGCGATATGCAGACCGAACGGAGAAGATGCCATACTTCTCCGGTGCCCACGCGAGTACGTCGTCGGGGACACATGGTGACGTTTTGATGCGGACAATTATGTCGATGTCGACTGGCAGGAAGTACTGTCGAAGAAGATCCAACCGCCAGCCGCCATTGGCGTCGAGGAGGTTGGTGACCAGCCGAAGTCTGCAAGTCCCCTGAGGTGAGATGAGCGTGCTCGACGGCTCCCGAGGCAGCCACCGGTCGCGCCAAATACATATTTGTGTCCTGCTGCCCACCCTCCAGATGAGGCCTTTTTTCAAAAGCTCCAGGCCATACTGAATAGATTGCCAAGTTACGGATGCATTACTTGAAAAGACCGTATCCTCAAGCCGTCCCTCCGGATAATATCGGGCTTTCAGAACTTGCGCGCAAAGACTGTCAGGCTTTGTTAGAAGCCTCCATGCCTGCCTCGCCAACAGTCCTTGATTGAACACCCTGAAATCTAGAAATCCCAATCCACCAAATGACTTACGTTTCCGAATTTTCGGCCAGGCCATCCAATGGGTTTTCCGCTTCCCCTCCGAGGAGCCCCACCAAAAATTACGTAACATCCTGTTAAGGTCATCGCAAACCAACATAGGGAGTTTAAAAACGCCCATCATATAAGTGGGAATAGCTTGAGCGACCGCCTTAATCATTGTTTCCTTGCCTGCCAGAGATAGAGTGTCACCCCATGCAATAATTCTCTTTGTCAAACGGGCTTGCAGATTCTGACATTTTCCTTTGGACATTCGCCCATCCGGAGTAGGCAGCCCCAAGTATTTCTCTTCAAAGGTAGATAACTGAACTTGCAATGTAGCACGGACGCTTTCCTGGACATTCTCCAAGCATGAAGCACCAAACATAATACTGCACTTAGCCGGGTTAGTAAGCTACCCGATAGCGCCCTCATATGTCATAATTATGGCTCGTACCTCCTCTGCTTGGTGTGTATCTGCTTTGAAAAACAGGAGGGTGTCGTCTGCAAATAAAAGATGGGAGATATTAGGTGCCCGCTCACACACCTTCAGGGGTGTAAATTTTCCTTTCATCTCGCCATCCTTCAACAAAGCAGCAAGTCCATAAGCAATAAACATGAATAAAAATGGGGAGAGGGGATCACCTTGCCGTAGCCCACGTGATGGTGCAAACAAGTCCAAGCGGGTGCCATTAAATTTAACCGTATATCTAACCGAGGTGACACAAGTCATTATCCAGTTCACCCATCAGTCAGTGAAACCCATCTTTTGCATCGTCCGCTTCAAGAAAACCCAATCAACCCTGTCATACACCTTGGAGAGATCTAGCTTGTACGCACAAAAACTATTATCAGAGACCTTCTCCTGTTGAATATTATGAATGCACTCAAAGGCGATTAGCACATTGTCTGTGATCATCCTGCCTGGCACAAAAGCACTTTGCTCTGGCAAAATAATCTCGTCAAGGATTGATCGTAGCCTATTAACCTGACACTTGGAGACCACTTTATAAATAACATTACATAAGCTGATAGGCCTGAAGTCTGTGAGTTTTACAGGACTATCCACTTTGGGGATAAGCACAATGGCAGTATTGTTCACCCCCTCTGGCATGACTCCTGACCTGAAAATTTCCTTAATGCCAGCAATCACCTGGTCCCTCATGACTGACCAGTTCCTTTGGAACATCCTGGCAGGGAAGCCATCCAGACCTGGTGCTTTCAGAGGCCCAATCTGAAACAAAGCATCTGCAATTGAAGGGAAGATTCTGTGATTGGTTGCATGTGAAGTGTTCTTGGAAAGGGAGAAGAATTTGTCGAAAAAATTTGAGAGAAAGGAGGATTTCAATGTTTCGATCAGATGTTTTTGTAGGATTGTTGCCTTGCATGAATTGTTTTTGTTGAAAACCGTGAGGGTGCTACTACCAAATTCTTTTTGGCAAGATCTGGTCACCATAAGAAAAGAATAATAGGCAAGTTTGTTTGACTGAAGGAGAAGAGAGAGAGATAGTACTACTTGGCTCGTTGTGAACCAAGAAAAAAGAGGCCAACGGCTGGTCGGTTTGCTTTGGCATTAATTGATCCGTATATTGGCTGTAGTAATTGCTTGGAAAGAGATAGAAGGAAAGTAGGGATTGGCCGCAACAAAAGATTCAAGTGTTGCTCTCTTTGGTATATTCTGCGTTTTTGGAGATCAAGAAGGAAGGGAAATAATATATTTGTGTGAACGGTTGACGTTAAAAGGAAAGCCACCAGCACATCTTTCTATGTTTGGCAGGTTTGGCTCGACTTAAAAGAAAAACAAGTGCAGATCTGGTTTTCGGTTGGAGGTTTCCATGTCTGGATGTTTTCTTTGGAGAGAAAAAAGGAAAAAACAAATTTTGGTTGGAGGTTCGTTTGGGATATTCGGAGGAAAAATAGAGGGAGAAAAAAGAAACGAAGGAGAAGCCAACGTTCTTTCCATATCTATACCTACTAATAAAAGAAACATGTATTCTTAGTCCGTCATGCTATTTTATAGAAAACCCCTTGATGTTTCGAACATTAAACCCGCAGTACATATCAAATGTTTTTTTAAATACTTATATCTTCTAAACCGTAACTCCAAATTTAACATAATATATATGGAATTTGTTTATAAAAATATATAGAATCTGAATATAATGTTATTTAACCTGTTAACCATTAAAAAAATACTATCTAGGGTGCAATCTCAATCAATAGTGCATTATCCGCCTTTCTTTCATATCGGTACTGATCCGGATTGTGGATGAACATCTCGGCAAAATCAGGATTGGAGACAAAATTGAAGATCACTTGCCCGTTTCTTTGTACGTATTAAATCTACATGCAAGCCATGTTTAAATAGAAGACATGTGGAATCTTGAACTTGCGCTTTTGTAGGCAAAGATCATTTTTGTTTGGGCCATAGCTACAAATACTCAGATTATAGAGCATTTTTTGTAAATTAAGAGAGTGTGGTATTCTTTACTCCCGTTGCAACGCAAGGGCCCATTTGCTAGTACTATAGTAAAGAAATCTGACAAAAAGGAAACAAAGAGAGTTTGTTGGAAAGAATCAGTCTAGTTTTTGGTAACGTTGGATTATCAAAAAAAAAACAAGAGCCAAGATTCGTACTACTTTCTTTACCTTAAATCAGGTACTAGTACATACAAGTGTTTTGGAAAGAATCCTAGTCAGCCACGTTTGGAGTTTGCAAAAAGAAAAGAAAAAAGTATCCTGGTCGGTTGTGCATGCATATTTAGGTAGTTGTGATCACAGAGAAAAGGAAGGTACAGATTTAGTTCCCATAAAATCAGCTCAACGTTGTTTGTTTGGAAAGACTAGTAGTTGGCCACGTTGCTATTTGGAAAGAGTGAAAAAAAGTGCACCGATTGAGGTTGCCTTATCTCTTACGTGGTGTTTGTTTGAAAAAAAAGGAAAGTTATTTCGGTGGGGATTGATTTCCACGTCATGCATGTTGCTTACCTTTAGTTGCTGGTCACGTGGAGGCAAGTCCTCCAAAAAAAGAGAGAGGTGGAATTAAAGGGTCCACCCACATCTTTTGGAAAGGCATCAATTTTTGTGGTGAAGTTTTTTGACCGCAAAAAAAAATATTTGTTTCCCACGGATTGGAGCACTATTTGATTCGGTTTCCAAGGCAAATATTAGTTTCCATGAAAATTTAAGAACTTGGCTAACATCATTTCACGATTGTTATATACTCAATTGATTTCTTCATGCATGTCAAATATGTCAATTGTATGGGCTGGCCTATCTGTATATTATCTGAATTTGCAATATGGGCAATTAATATGCAAATGCCTTCTGGACATTGGTGCTGATCGCCACGTCGAAAACATGGACGTCCTCTACTTTACCGATCTACCGGGCACACGCTTAAATTCAATGAACTGTGTACGATACTAATACTTTCCATGAAAATTTAAGAACTTGGCTAACAGCATTTGAGTAACATATATATAGTGGTTACACTGTTCGACAAAAGGAGGATCTTCGTAACACGGTTTTGACAACCATATGGTCCATATCTACATACTTAACATAGTAACAACTATCACATTTTAAGAGGCTGAGGGCCAACAACCATATGGTCCATATCTACATACTTAACATAGTAACAGCTAGCACATTTTAAGAGGCTGAGGGCCAACAACCACAACTATCCACTGGAAGCAGCTTGATCATGGCGACTCGGCATCTCGTTAATGAAAAGGAAGAACCCTCCTGTGCCTTGGTAGAGCATGAGTAGAACAGTGTCTCCAATTTTCCAATATGGATGCATTGCCATGACAAGCGAGAACTTGTTAATTTGAATGGTTCCATTTCTGCGGGAAATGCAGTACCTTGCAATCACTTTGGCATTATTAGCAGGCACAAGTGTAATTCGACCACGCCAGGAAATCGATTCAGGAACAGCTGCAGTGGGCAATTTTTGTTGAAATGTAGAATAAAAACCAATTGTAACATATCGTTGAAGATATATATAGTTTATGAGCATCAACATAAAAATAAGACTTTGTACCAGTGTTTTGTGCACACAATTGGTCTTGTTCAATGTGTGCACCATAGGTATAATTAATCCCATCCAAAATCCAGTGTTCATACGTTGTGCTATCTGTGTCAGATTATCAACAAATTTTATGACATGTTTCAAGTATTTCCAGTGAAATTTGGTACGCTGAGTAACATAAAGATCATTAACTATGCATCCAACATATCCTGCTTAAAAGGTGGAAAGGTATTATTTATTTAGAACATGGCAGAAGAATATATAGTGCGGATAAATTGGTAAATAGAATCTGTTACTGCCTAGGAACAAAGTCAGAAAATGAAATCATAATTGGTTGCTTAAATAGTGATCAATTAGTCAGAACAAATACCCTAATTTTGCTAAGTAATATGCCAGCATGGAGAAAGTTGAAAGAACACTAACCTTGATCAGACTTTGATCGGCTGATGACGTTGGGGAAGTAAAGATCCATGTTAATTAGACCAGGCTGTGGTGCACGCACTAGAATTTTATTACCAGCTTTCAGTTTATAAAACTTAGAAATTTTTCTCCAAAGGTCCGCATCAAAATAGGAGTGACCATCTTTATCAATTTTTATGCTAACTGTCATTGTAAATCCATGCTGCGTTGTCAGTATGACATCCATGGAGTCATCAACAAAGTAAAGCCCAACATTTCCTTCTACTCGTGTTCTTACAAATTAAGGGATGTACTGCTTGAAATGAAAATTAAGACCGTAAATTAGATATTTTGAAATAACAGAGCAAGATGCAAATATGAGAGTAACCGATAGAATAGAACAATATATAGCTGAAAGCAAAGTACAAAAATATATAATTAAAAATAGATAATGTAACGAAGATTTGATGCAAATATGAGAGTAGCTGAATGAACAATACATCATTAATTTGCCTAATATAGGAAAAAAATCGGCTTCGACGTCTAGGCTGCACGTGGCACCGTAGCTTTTATCCAATTGTAGCAATAGACGGTATATGTTCACAAATTTAGGCCATGCCGACCGTGGTAGGGTGAGATTGAACATACCGAGCGCTCCCTGAAGACATCCAGAATGGTGAGATAGAACTTCGTTTCTGACTGGCCGCAACCACACTTGCCCGATTTGTGCTCGCACTGTGGACACATGAATGAAAACCCTCGAATCAGCTAGAAGAAAAATGAATCCACGGTGATTTCCGCCGGTTGATTAACAGCGACGGACGGACTGCGATAAGAGATGAGTGAATATTTCACTAAATTGATTACCTTCTCCATGAGAAAAATCCCTGGCCCAATCCCGCAGAAAACCCCAATCAACCAGAGTCTAGAATGTCGGTGCAAGACGGTGCAGTTAGGCGGTGGCAAGCGGTAGGGGCGAAATCCTGTGCCGTTTGGAGCGCGACCTCCGCTCGCCGACGACAGTCGTCGAGCTTCGGGTGGTCGCCGCGATAGAAGTTGATGAGGTGCAGAGTTGCGGAGGAGTCCACGGCAAGTGGGTGTGGACAAAGTGGGCAGGGGGGCGAGGGTTTTCTTTTTTCCTTTTGCATGTGTGGGTGAACACACACGGTTCGCAGAGGCGACGGAGATGAATCGCATGCGATAGTAAATCATCGAGATTGAAGGGGATTCCAAATTTCCTTCGTCCTTTGTCCATGAGTTTTTTCTATGATGAACATACACCCTGCAAATCACTGTGTTCAAATTTGGCACTTTTCCGGGTTCAGTTACCATATTTAGGGGATTATGTGCATTTTCTAGGCATTAATGAACATAATTCAAATTCAAACAATTGGTGTATGAAAAGGTGCACGAGAACGATATGGAAAACCATGCTCGTGCTATTTAGTAAATTTTCATGCCTTTTACAAGGAATGGGCAGAGATTTCAAGGAAATGTGTGGCAATAGTCAACCATAAACGCGTCGTTTATTGGTTTTTCAACTATAGAAAAATGAAATGCATGCTTGAAAAAGATGACGGCTGGCATGGTGCCATGGTATGGCCTCACCGTTCCCTGGTAAAAATTTGAGAAGGTTTAGCTTATGTCGTCGTGCACTCCCTTCATAAATCGAACCATCACCGAGGAAGTTTCAGGGTTTCGAGGGGGAAATCACCAAGATTGAAGGGGCCAAGAATCCAAATTTCCTTCCTAGTTTGTCATTCAATTCTTTTTCTACGATTAACATACCCCCTCCAATGCAACATGTTCAAAATTGGCATTTTTTCGGGCTCATTTACCATATTTATGGGATTATGTGCATTTTCTAGGCATTAATCCACATAATTCAAATTCGAACAATCGGTGCATGAAAAGGTGCACAAGAACGGTCTAGAAAACCATGCTCATGGTATTTAGTAAATTCTCATGCCTTTTACAAGGAATGGGCAGAGATTTCAAGGGAATGTGTGGCAATAGTCAACCACAAACACGTCGTTTATTGGTTTTTCAACTATAGAAAAATGAAATACATGCTTGAAATACATGACGCCTGGCATGGTGCCATGGTATGGCCTCACTATTCCCTGGTAAAAAGCTGAGAAGGTTTAGTTTATGTCGTCATGCACGCCCTTCATAAATCAAACCATCATCGAGGAAGTTTCATGGTTTCGAGGGGGAAATCACCAAGATTGATGGGGAATCCAAATTTCCGTCCTAGTTTGTCATTCAGTTTTTTTCCAACAATCAACATACCCCCTCCAATGCAACCTGTTCAAATTTGGCATTTTTTCGGGCTCATTTACCATATTTTGGGGATTATGTGCATTTTCTAGGCATTAATGCACATAATTCAAATTCGAATAATCGATGCATGAAAAGGTGCACAAGAACGGTATGGAAAACCATGCTCGTGCTATTTAGTAAATTCTCATGCCTTTTACAAGGAATGGGCGAAGATTTCAAGGAAATGTGTGGCAATAGTCAACCACAAATGCGTCGTTTATTGGTATTTTAACTATAGAAAAATGAAATACATGCTTGGAAAACATGACGCCTAGCGTGGTGCCATGGTATGGCCACACCGTGCCCTGGTAAAAATTTGAGAATGTTTGGCTTATGTCGTCATGCACGCCTTTCATAAATCGAACCATCACCGAGGAAGTTTCATGGTTTCGAGGGGGAAATCACCAAGATTGAAGGGGAATCCAAATTTCCTTCGTCCTTTGTCCATGAGTTTTTTTCTACGATGAACATACACCCTGCAAATCACCGTGTTCAAATTTGGCACTTTTTCGGGTTCATTTACCATATTTAGGGGATTATGTGCATTTTCTAGGAATTAATGCACATAATTCAAATTCGAACAATCGATGCATGAAAGGGTGTACAAGAATAGTCTGGAAAACCATGCTCGTGCTATTTAGTAAATTCTCATGCCTTTTACAAGGAATGGGCAGATATTTCGATGAAATGTGTGGCAATAGTCAACCACAAATGTTTGTTTTTTGGTTTTTCAACTATAGAAAAATGAAATAAATGCTTGAAAAACATGACGCCTGGCATGGTGCCATGGTATGGCATCACCATGCCCTGGTAAAACTTCGAGAAGGTTTGGCTTATGTCGTCATGCACACCCTTCATAAATCGAACCATCACCGAGGAAGTTCCATGCTTTCAAGAGGAAAATCACCAAGATTGAAGGGGAATCCAAATTTTCTTTGTTCTTTGCCCTTGAGTTTTTTTCTACGATGAACATACACCCTGCAAATCACCGTGTTCGAATTTAGCACTTTTCCGGGCTCATTAACCATATTTAGGGGATTATGTGCATTTTCTAGGCATTTAGCGCATATAAATCCAATCCAGCTACAGCTGCACGGGTGTGATGTGAGGGACATGGATTGTCGTTCGATCGTGGCGCATCCTATGATGCACATGCGCGATCCGCATGGCTGGGGTTCCGGTCAATCATAACGCAACACACAATAGGCTCAGTGCACACTATTTCCGGAGGCGACGGAGATGAACCGTGTGCGATAATGGATGAGCAAGATAGTAGGGGAAGCCAAATTTCTTTCGTCGTTTGTCGTTGAGCTCTTAAAAATGAAACCACCGCACTATACGGCTATCCGGCCACTCCGTCCCAGAGCTCTCTCCAAGCGTCTTTCATGGCACCACGGCGCATAGTAACTACTAAGGAAGCGATGGCATACCACCGCGCCGAGTTCCTCGCCGCCCGCGACCGCACATATGGTAAGGAAGCCATGGCATCCCGCCGTGCCGAGTTCATCGCCGCCCGCGGCCGCACAAGTACGTGGGCGGACTTTGATGCTGCCATGGCCGAATGGGCGGTGGATCTAGAGGCGGCCAAAGCCACATAGAAGGAGCAGAAAAGGCAGAAAGCAGTCAAGAAAAGAGAGTCCCGCCGCCGCAATAAAGAAGAGGCTGCACGCCATGCTGAGAAGAGCTCGACGGAGATCGAAGCATGGTGGGCTGCCGCCGACAAGGCCGGGAAGGAGAACGATGGCGTCTGGCCAGCATGCCCCGATGCCAGCATGTGAGAAGTAGTTAGTGCGTGTGTCGCCCGTAAGTTTGTATAATTAATTACGACCATCTACCAGTATTACATACATACTAGTTTTAGAGCAAATTACTGATGAGGACATCAATACCATTGTTACACCCACAGCCCCTGCTGCTATACATACTGGACCAATTACTAGAGCTCGCGCACGCCAATTAAATTATCAGGTACTTTCGTTTCTTGGTAATGATTCTAATGTTCATGAGAATATGATGCTGCCTAAATTGGATACTTTTGTTTTGCTAACAAATGAAGGGCCTAGCTTGGACAAGAAAGAGGAACCTTGGAGCAAGTTCAAGCATGGAGATGATGGCATGCGCAAGGGGAACAAGAACGGAGTTACAAGTGATGATTTCAGGACTTTGAAGCCACCATAATGAGTGCAGGAAGCCTTGGACGAAATATACAAGATGCCACTTCATAAATTTCGTCCAGAGGCTATTATAGGTGCTGTGTCACCTTATTATTGGGCCAGGCCCATGTAATTTTGAAATACTTGAGTATAGGTTGTTTTTAGAGTCCGTATGTGTGGGGAAACAAGAGATAGGGTTGGTTTCGGACCCCTCCTTCAAGGGCCACGAAATCCCCCCCTCTTCCTCCATATATACAGCCCTTAGGGCACCGTTTAGACTTTGGGTTTTGTTTAGACTAAAAGTTCGCCATAGCTGCAACTTCGCGTACTTTGTTTGTGTTCAACGACCAGACCAAGACGTCACAGAACCCCACCTTGATCAATAAAGCTTTCATCTTATATTCGCAATATCCAGATTGCAAATCTTAGTTTCTTGCTTGTTCTTCGTTTGCTTGCAGGAGATAGACCCTTGTGGTCAGGTTGATTGTGCTCCGGCGTGGTCAATAACCTCTCGGAGTTGGTTTAGCGATTGCTAAGGCGCGACGTCCTCGCACGTTCGTAGTCGGATCGTCAAAGTCTACTCCACCAAAAACGATAGCTATCATCTCATCGAAAGATCGGGACACCCTCGCCTCTATCAATTGGTATCAGATTTCCAGGTTGCTCGGTGAGATTTACAGTTTTTCGTAGTTTAAATCGAGTCTGTTCTTCATACCTACAGTCCAGGAAAAAGCCAAAACAAAATTTAGGGTTAGTTCATCATATCCAAACCAATCTGAGCCATTGCATAATCTTTTCTGTATTTGCTTTGTTGAATTTGCGGTTGCATCGTCGTGTCAAGTTGCTGGTCTTAGCGTCTAGTTCTTTAGAGTTTCGAGTTCTGTTCACAAGTTGTCAAGCCGCCGCCGCACCATCATCATCGCCCCTACCATATACCACCACCGCTTATCTGCTATTTCTCTGAGTCCATATACCACCACCGATCCGAGTCCATATACCACCACCGATCCGAGTCCACATATACTACCGTCATATACCATCACCAGTCCGAGTTCCACCAGATTCATCTCCGCCACCAGTCCTAGTCCGAGTCCAGTATTTATTCCTTTATTTTTGAGTTCCAGATCACGCGATACTACGAGTCGTGAACAAGTCGGATTCCCCAATTTTCATGCTACCCGCAGAAGAAAAATAGTTCCAGTTTCAAAAAAAAAAATAAGTCTGGAAAATTCTGGCTAGGCAGTTTTTAGACCATTTGTAGACTTTTTCGAAAAAAAAATTGTTGCGGAGCAAAAAAAAAAAGAGGAAAAAAAAAGTGCAAACATTTTTTTTCAGAGAGTGTGCTCCTCCCTTGTTTACGTGCACCGCCGTGATTTTTGTTAGTGTTCTAGGCTCGCGTCTCTAGCACGGTCTAGCCTAGGACCAGCATAGTACCGTCGTTGAGAGTTTATTCAACATTGCATCTCTGAATTGATTATTGCTGACCCTTTTTGCTGCCATATCATAAGCCTTCCCAGCTCCACATACATCTACATCGTGCGTTTGACACCACCTGGCAATCGCTCTGTCCAAGCTCTGAGAGTTTTGACTACAAAGGTTGCCGATCACCACCTGCTGCTGGGTAAGAACTTGTAAGAATTTGAGATTTGTTTGACGGATTTGTGACACCACACCACACCACCACCACTTTCTAGTAGTCTGTAGGATCATATTCTTGTGTGTTTCTATTGCTGCTAACCATGGCAGGATCACAAGCCGACGAGATTGACTGGGAGAACATGACGAACAAGGAGTTGCATGATAAATTTCAGCAAATGATGAGTGGCCAGGTGGGAGATGTGCTAAACAGATTTGAAGAGGCCATGGAGAAGATAGATGGCATGGAGAAGTCGTTCGAGACAAAGCTGGATAACAAGTTTAATGAATTGCTCACGCGTCTTCCCCAACCACCACCGGCTGCACCTGTCGCACCTCTGCAACGACAACAACAACGCCCCCTTCCAAATCAGTTCGGACGAGCGAAGCGTGTTCCTCTTGAGGATGGCCAAACTTCTGGTGCTGCTGTACCTACTGTTGATGCTTCTTTGGCTCCTGCTCCTGCTGCTGCTGGTGCCGAGGAGGAGTGATGAGGACATCAATACCATTGTTACACCCACAACCCCTGCTTCTATACATACTGGACCAATTACTAGAGCTCGCGCACGCCAATTAAATTATCAGGTACTTTCGTTTCTTGGTAATGATTCTAAAGTTCATGAGAATATGATGCTGCCTAAATTGGATACATTTGTTTTGCTTACAAATGAAGGGCCTAGCTTGGACAAGAAAGAGGAACCTTGGAGCAAGTTCAAGCATGGAGATGATGACATGCGCAAGGGGAACAAGAACGGAGTTACAAGTGATGATTTCAGGACTTTGAAGCCACCATAAGGAGTGCAGGAAGCCTTGGACGAAATATACAAGATGCCACTTCATAAATTTCGTCCAGAGGCTATTATAGGTGCTGCGTCACCTTATTATTGGGCCAGGCCCATGTAATTTCGAAATACTTGAGTATAGGCTATTTTTAGAGTCCGTATGTGTGGGGAAACAAGAGATAGGGTTGGTTTCGGACCCCTCCTTCAAGGGCCACGAAATCCCCCCCTCTTCCTCCATATATACAGCCCTTAGGGCACCGTTTAGACTTTGGGTTTTGTTTAGATTAAAAGTTCGCCATAGCTGCAACTTCGCGTACTTCGTTTGTGTTCAACGACCAGACCAAGACGTCACAGACCCCCACCTTGATCAATAAAGCTTTCATCTTATATTCGCAATATCCAGATTGCAAATCTTAGTTTCTTGCTTGTTCTTCGTTTGCTTGCAGGAGATAGACCCTCGTGGTCAGGTTGATTGTGCTCCGGCGTGGTCAATAACCTCTAGGAGTTGGTTTAGCGATTGCTAAGGCGTGACGTCCTCGCACGTTCGTAGTCGGATCGTCAAAGTCTACTCCACCAAAAACGATAGCTATCATCTCATCGAAAGATCGGGACACCCTCGCCTCTATCAAGAATCATTTCCACCGTGTTCTTCACTTGTAATAAGAGCCAAAGTCTCCTCATCATAATCACTAGCGGACTCATACCCACCATCCTCAGTAGCAATCATAACACGCGGAGATTGGCATTCTCTGGCATAATGACCTCTTCCCTTACAACGACGACAAATAATATCATGTGTGTGCCCTGTTGATGCCATAGATGAAGAAGAGCTCTGGGCAGGCCCAGAAGGTGTACTCTTGGCAGATGGTGGTGGTGGTGCCTGTTTTCTTGTATCTCGGTTGGAATTGGCGGCTGAAGTCAGTGGTGCCGCAGTAGGACGTGTGGGAGTAGAGGAGGCACGCGGTGTCCATGATGAAGATCGACCTGCAGAAAAATTAGTTCGCGCCAATGCCTGTCGATCCTGCACTTCACGTTCAGCTTTACAAGCAAGATGGAATAAACGAGTGATATTATTATACTCCTTATACTCTAGAATGGTCTGAATCTCTCTATTTAATCCACCCATGAAACATGCAAGCATAGCTTCATTCTCCTCAACAGTACCACATCTAATCATGCCAGTTTGTAATTCCTGATAATATTCTTCTACAGAATTTTTTCCTTGTCTTAAGCGCTGCAATTTTTGAAGTAATTCACGTTGATAATATGGTGGAACCCAACGAGTACGCATAGCAGTTTTCAAAGCAGCCCACGTAGCTGGAATAGGATATAATCTACAATGTTCAGACCACCATACACATGCAAAACTAGTGAAAGCACAAACAACAGCAGCAACACGTCGTTCCTCGGGATATTGTAAACATGTAAAACGTTGTTCAGTTTCTAACTCCCAAGTAAGATATATATCAGGAACATATCTACCCTCGAATGGTGGAATATTCAATTTTAATTTAGGAAGATGGTCATGATCTCGTACCTGAAGTGGTGGTGCAGGCCTACCATTGCGATTATTTGCATGTGGACGACCTGGTGCTGGTGGTTGCACGTAGTTATGATTTTGATCAACCTCATCCTCATAATCGCCCGCGTAATCATCCTCCTCCGCGGCACCAGCAGCAGCAGGAGCAGGAGCCAAAGAAGCATCAACAGTAGGTACAGCAGCACCAGAAGTTTGGCCATCCTCAAGAGGAACACGCTTCGCTCGTCCGAACTGATTTGGAAGGGGGCGTTGTTGTTGTCGTTGCAGAGGTGCGACAGGTGCAGCCGGTGGTGGTTGGGGAAGACGCGTGAGCAATTCATTAAACTTGTTATCCAGCTTTGTCTCGAAGGACTTCTCCATGCCATCTATCTTCTCCATGGCCTCTTCAAATCTGTTTAGCACATCTCCCACCTGGCCACTCATCATTTGCTGAAATTTATCATGCAACTCCTTGTTCGTCATGTTCTCCCAGTCAATCTCGTCGGCTTGTGATCCTGCCATGGTTAGCAGCAATAGAAACACACAAGAATATGATCCTACAGACTACTAGAAAGTAGTGGTGGTGTGGTGTGGTGTCACAAATCCGTCAAGCAAATCTCAAATTCTAAACAGTTTACACACAAGAATTTGAGATTTGCTTGACGGATTTGTGACACCACACCACACCACCACCACTTTCTAGTAGTCTGTAGGATCATATTCTTGTGTGTTTCTATTGCTGCTAACCATGGCAGGATCACAAGTCGACGAGATTGACTGGGAGAACATGACGCACAAGGAGTTGCATGATAAATTTCAGCAAATGATGAGTGGCCAGGTGGGAGATGTGCTAAACAGATTTGAAGAGGCCATGGAGAAGATAGATGGCATGGAGAAGTCGTTCGAGACAAAGCTGGATAACAAGTTTAATGAATTGCTCACGCGTCTTCCCCAACCACCACCGGCTGCACCTGTCGCACCTCTGCAACGACAACAACAACGCCCCCTTCCAAATCAGTTCGGACGAGCGAAGCGTGTTCCTCTTGAGGATGGCCAAACTTCTGGTGCTGCTGTACCTACTGTTGATGCTTCTTTGGCTCCTGCTCCTGCTGCTGCTGGTGCCGAGGAGGAGGATGATTACGCGGGCGATTATGAGGATGAGGTTGATCAAAATCATAACTACGTGCAACCACCAGCACCAGGTCGTCCACAAGCAAATAATCGCAATGGTAGGTCTGCACCACCACTTCAGGTACGAGATCATGACCATCTTCCTAAATTAAAATTGAATATTCCACCATTCGAGGGTAGATATGTTCCTGATATATATCTTACTTGGGAGTTAGAAACTGAACAACGTTTTACATGTTTACAATATCCCGAGGAACGACGTGTTGCTGCTGCTGTTTGTGCTTTCACTAGTTTTGCATGTGTATGGTGGTCTGAACATTGTAGATTATATCCTATTCCAGCTACGTGGGCTGCTTCGAAAACTGCTATGCGTACTCGTTGGGTTCCACCATATTATCAACGTGAATTACTTCAAAAATTGCAGCGCTTAAGACAAGGAAAAAATTCTGTAGAAGAATATTATCAGGAATTACAAACTGGCATGATTAGATGTGGTATTGTTGAGGAGAATGAAGCTATGCTTGCACATTTCATGGGTGGATTAAATAGAGAGATTCAGACCATTCTAGAGTACAAGGAGTATAATAATATCACTCGTTTATTCCATCTTGCTTGTAAAGCTGAACGTGAAGTGCAGGATCGACAGGCATTGGCGCGAACTAATTTTTCTGCAGGTCGATCTTCATCATGGACACCGCGTGCCTCCTCTACTCCCACACGTCCTACTGCGGCACCACTGACTTCAGCCGCCAATTCCAACCGAGATACAAGAAAACAGGCACCACCACCACCATCTGCCAAGAGTACACCTTCTGGGCTTGCCCAGAGCTCTTCTTCTTCTATGGCATCAACAGGGCACACACATGATATTATTTGTCGTCGTTGTAAGGGAAGAGGTCATTATGCGAGAGAATGCCAATCTCCGCGTGTTATGATTGCTACTGAGGATGGTGGGTATGAGTCCGCTAGTGATTATGATGAGGAGACTTTGGCTCTTATTACAAGTGAAGAACACGGTGGAGATGATTCTGATCATGAGACGCAATACATGGCTCCTGAAGACGCTGACAGGTATGAATGTTTAGTTGCTCAACATGTTTTGAGTGTGCAGGTCACACAAGCTGAGCAAAATCAGAGGCATAATTTGTTCCATACAAAGGGAGTTGTGAAGGAACGTTCTGTTCGCGTCATCATAGATGGAGGGAGCTGCAACAACTTGGCTAGCATGGAGATGGTGGAGAAGCTATCTCTCATCACAAGACCACATCCACATCCTTACTATATCCAATGGTTCAACAACAGCGGAAAGGTTAAGGTAACACGTACTGTTCGTGTGCATTTTAGTATCTCTACATATGCTGATTATGTTGATTGTGATGTGGTACCCATGCAAGCATGTTCATTATTACTTGGTAGACCATTGCAATTTGATAAAAATTCTGTACACCATGGTAGAAACAATCAGTATACTCTTGTTCATAAGGATAAACATATTACTTTGCTTCCTATGACTCCTGATTCTATTTTGAAAGATGATATTAATAGAGCTAGTAAAGCAAAACAGGAGAAAAATAAGAGTGAAAATCAGATTGTGGCAAAAGAATTTGAGCAACAAATGAAGCCTAATAATAAACCATCTAGTGTTGCTTCTGAAATTAAATTGAAAAGTGCATGCTTACTTGCCACCAAATCTGATATTGATGAGCTAGATTTCAGCAATTCTGTTTGCTATGCTTTTGTGTGCAAAGAGTCGTTATTTTCATTCGAGGACGTGCCTTCCTCTTTGCCTCCTGCGGTCACTAACATTTTGCAGGAGTTCGCTGACGTCTTTCCACAAGACATGCCACCGGGATTACCACCTATTCGCGGGATTGAGCATCAGATTGACTTAATTCCCGGTGCTTCGTTGCCAAACCGTGCGCCATACCGTACCAATCCAGAGGAGACGAAGGAGATTATGCGTCAAGTACAGGAGCTGCTCGACAAAGGTTATATACGCGAATCTCTTAGTCCTTGTGCTGTTCCTATTATACTAGTGCCAAAAAAGGATGGTACGTCGCGTATGTGTGTTGATTGTAGAGGCATTAATAATATTACTATTCGTTATCGTCATCCTATTCCTAGGCTAGATGATATGCTTGATGAATTGAGTGGCTCTACAATATTCTCCAAAGTTGATTTGCGTAGTGGATACCATCAAATTCGTATGAAATTGGGAGATGAATGGAAAACAGTATTTAAAACTAAGTTCGGTTTATATGAGTGGTTAGTCATGCCTTTTGGGTTAACTAATGCACCTAGTACTTTCATGAGATTAATGAACGAAGTTTTACGTGCTTTCATTGGACGATTTATGGTAGTTTACTTTGATGATATATTGATTTATAGCAGATCTTTGGAGGAACATTTGGAACATTTACGTGCTGTTTTTATTGCTCTACATGATGCACGTTTGTTTGGTAACCTTGGGAAGTGCACCTTTTGCACCGACCGAGTATCTTTTCTTGGCTATGTTGTTACTCCACAGGGAATTGAAGTTGATAAAGCCAAGATTGAAGCTATTGAGAGTTGGCCGCAGCCCAAAACGGTCACACAAGTGAGGAGTTTCCTTGGCCTCGCTGGTTTCTATAGGCGTTTTGTGAGAGATTTCAGTACCATTGCTGCACCTCTCAACGAGCTTACAAAGAAGGATGTGCCTTTTGTTTGGGGTACCGCACAGGAAGAAGCCTTCACGGTGTTGAAAGATAAGTTAACACATGCTCCGTTACTCCAACTTCCTGATTTTAATAAGACTTTTGAGCTTGAATGTGATGCTAGTGGAATTGGATTAGGAGGTGTGTTATTACAAGATGGCAAACCTGTTGCATACTTTTCTGAAAAATTGAGTGGGCCTAGTCTGAATTACTCTACTTATGATAAGGAATTATATGCTCTTGTTCGGACTTTGGAAACATGGCAACATTATTTATGGCCCAAAGAATTTGTTATTCATTTTGATCATGAATCTTTGAAACATATTAAAAGTCAAGCCAAACTGAACCGTAGACATGCTAAATGGGTTGAATTCATTGAGACTTTCCCTTATGTCATTAAACACAAGAAGGGTAAAGAAAATGTTATTGCTGATGCATTGTCTCGTCGTTATACTATGCTTTCACAACTTGACTTTAAAATATTTGGTTTGGAGACCATCAAAGATCAATATGTGCATGATGCTGAATTTAAAGATGTATTGCAGAATTGTAAAGAAGGGAGAACATGGAACAAGTTCGTCGTTAACGATGGATTTGTGTTTCGTGCTAACAAGCTATGCATTCCAGCTAGCTCCGTTTGTCTTTTGTTGTTGCAGGAGGCGCATGGAGGAGGATTAATGGGACACTTTGGCGTAAAGAAGACGGAGGATGTACTCGCTACACATTTCTTTTGGCCAAAGATGAGACGGGATGTTGAGCGCTTTGTTGCTCGCTGCACTACATGTCAAAAAGCTAAGTCACGACTCAATCCTCATGGTTTATTTATGCCTTTGCCTGTACCTAGTATTCCATGGGAGGATATATCTATGGACTTTGTTTTGGGTTTACCTCGAACAAAGAAGGGGAGGGATAGCATATTTGTTGTCGTGGATAGGTTCTCGAAAATGGCACACTTTATACCATGTCATAAAAGCGATGATGCTGCTAATGTTGCTGATTTGTTCTTTCGTGAAATTATTCGCTTGCATGGTGTGCCAAATACTATTGTTTCAGATCATGATACCAAATTTCTTAGCCACTTTTGGAGATGTTTATGGGCTAAGTTGGGGACTAAACTGCTTTTTAGTACTACTTGTCACCCCCAAACTGATGGACAAACTGAAGTAGTCAATAGAACTTTGTTTACTATGCTTAGGGCTGTTTTGAAGAATAACAAGAAAATGTGGGAAGAATGCTTGCCTCATATTGAATTTGCTTATAATCGTTCGTTGCATTCTACTACTAAGATGTGCCCTTTTGAAATTGTATATGGTTTCCTACCTCGTGCACCTATTGATTTGTTGCCTCTTCCATCTTCGGAGAAGGTTAATTTTGATGCTAAACAACGTGCTGAATTGATCTTAAAAATGCATGAGTTAACTAAGGAGAACATTGAGCGTATGAATGCTAAATATAAACTTGCTGGAGATAAGGGTAGAAAACATGTTGTGTTTGCACCTGGAGATCTTGTTTGGTTACATTTGCGTAAGGATAGATTTCCTGATTTGCGCAAATCAAAGCTAATGCCACGTGCTGATGGTCCTTTTAAGGTGTTAGAGAAAATAAATGATAACGCATATAAACTTGAGCTGCCTACAGATTTTGGGGTTAGTCCCACTTTTAACATTGCAGATTTGAAGCCTTATTTGGGTGAGGAAGATGAGCTTCCGTCAAGGACGACTTCATTTCAAGAAGGGGAGGATGATGAGGACATCAATACCATTGTTACACCCACAGCCCCTGCTGCTATACATACTGGACCAATTACTAGAGCTCGCGCACGCCAATTAAATTATCAGGTACTTTCGTTTCTTGGTAATGATTCTAATGTTCATGAGAATATGATGCTGCCTAAATTGGATACATTTGTTTTGCTTACAAATGAAGGGCCTAGCTTGGACAAGAAAGATGAACCTTGGAGCAAGTTCAAGCTTGGAGATGATGGCATGCGCAAGGGGAACAAGAACGGAGTTACAAGTGATGATTTCAGGACTTTGAAGCCACCATAAGGAGTGCAGGAAGCCTTGGACGAAATATACAAGATGCCACTTCATAAATTTCGTCCAGAGGCTATTATAGGTGCTGCGTCACCTTATTATTGGGCCAGGCCCATGTAATTTCGAAATACTTGAGTATAGGCTATTTTTAGAGTCCGTATGTGTGTGGAAACAAGAGATAGGGTTGGTTTCGGACCCCTCCTTCAAGGGCCACGAAATCCCCCCCTCTTCCTCCATATATACAGCCCTTAGGGCACCGTTTAGACTTTGGGTTTTGTTTAGATTAAAAGTTCGCCATAGCTGCAACTTCGCGTACTTCGTTTGTGTTCAACGACCAGACCAAGACGTCACAGAACCCCACCTTGATCAATAAAGCTTTCATCTTATATTCGCAATATCCAGATTACAAATCTTAGTTTCTTGCTTGTTCTTCGTTTGCTTGCAGGAGATAGACCCTCGTGGTCAGGTTGATTGTGCTCCGGCGTGGTCAATAACCTCTCGGAGTTGGTTTAGCAATTGCTAAGGCGCGACGTCCTCGCACGTTCGTAGTCGGATCGTCAAAGTCTACTCCACCAAAAACGATAGCTATCATCTCATCGAAAGATCGGGACACCCTCGCCTCTATCAGTACCAATCCAGAGGAGACGAAGGAGATTATGCGTCAAGTACAGGAGCTGCTCGACAAAGGTTATATACGCGAATCTCTTAGTCCTTGTGCTGTTCCTATTATACTAGTGCCAAAAAAGGATGGTACGTCGCGTATGTGTGTTGATTGTAGAGGCATTAATAATATTACTATTCGTTATCGTCATCCTATTCCTAGGCTAGATGATATGCTTGATGAATTGAGTGGCTCTACAATATTCTCCAAAGTTGATTTGCGTAGTGGATACCATCAAATTCGTATGAAATTGGGAGATGAATGGAAAACAGCATTTAAAACTAAGTTCGGTTTATATGAGTGGTTAGTCATGCCTTTTGGGTTAACTAATGCACCTAGTACTTTCATGAGATTAATGAACGAAGTTTTACGTGCTTTCATTGGACGATTTGTGGTAGTTTACTTTGATGATATATCGATTTGTAGCAGATCTTTGGAGGAACATTTGGAACATTTACGTGCTGTTTTTATTGCTCTACGTGATGCACGTTTGTTTGGTAACCTTGGGAAGTGCACCTTTTGCACCGATCGAGTATCTTTTCTTGGCTATGTTGTTACTCCACAGGGAATTGAAGTTGATAAAGCCAAGATTGAAACTATTGAGAGTTGGCCGCAGCCCAAAACGGTCACACAAGTGAGGAGTTTCCTTGGCCTCGCTGGTTTCTATAGGCGTTTTGTGAGAGATTTCAGTACCATTGCTGCACCTCTCAACGAGCTTACAAAGAAGGATGTGCCTTTTGTTTGGGGTACCGCACAGGAAGAAGCCTTCACGGTGTTGAAAGATAAGTTAACACATGCTCCGTTACTCCAACTTCCTGATTTTAATAAGACTTTTGAGCTTGAATGTGATGCTAGTGGAATTGGATTAGGAGGTGTGTTATTACAAGATGGCAAACCTGTTGCATACTTTTCTGAAAAATTGAGTGGGCCTAGTCTGAATTACTCTACTTATGATAAGGAATTATATGCTCTTGTTCGGACTTTGGAAACATGGCAACATTATTTATGGCCCAAAGAATTTGTTATTCATTTTGATCATGAATCTTTGAAACATATTAAAAGTCAAGCCAAACTGAACCGTAGACATGCTAAATGGGTTGAATTCATTGAGACTTTCCCTTATGTCATTAAACACAAGAAGGGTAAAGAAAATGTTATTGCTGATGCATTGTCTCGTCGTTATACTATGCTTTCACAACTTGACTTTAAAATATTTGGTTTGGAGACCATCAAAGATCAATATGTGCATGATGCTGAATTTAAAGATGTATTGCAGAATTGTAAAGAAGGGTAGAAAACATGTTGTGTTTGCACCTGGAGATCTTGTTTGGTTACATTTGCGTAAGGATAGATTTCCTGATTTGCGCAAATCAAAGCTAATGCCACGTGCTGATGGTCCTTTTAAGGTGTTAGAGAAAATAAATGATAACGCATATAAACTTGAGCTGCCTGCAGATTTTGGGGTTAGTCCCACTTTTAACATTGCAGATTTGAAGCCTTATTTGGGTGAGGAAGATGAGCTTCCGTCGAGGACGACTTCATTTCAAGAAGGGGAGGATGATGAGGACATCAATACCATTGTTACACCCACAGCCCCTGCTGCTATACATACTGGACCAATTACTAGAGCTCGCGCACGCCAATTAAATTATCAGGTACTTTCGTTTCTTGGTAATGATTCAAATGTTCATGAGAATATGATGCTGCCTAAATTGGATACATTTGTTTTGCTTACAAATGAAGGGCCTAGCTTGGACAAGAAAGATGAACCTTGGAGCAAGTTCAAGCATGGAGATGATGGCATGCGCAAGGGGAACAAGAACGGAGTTACAAGTGATGATTTCAGGACTTTGAAGCCACCATAAGGAGTGCAGGAAGCCTTGGACGAAATATACAAGATGCCACTTCATAAATTTCGTCCAGAGGCTATTATAGGTGCTGCGTCACCTTATTATTGGGCCAGGCCCATGTAATTTCGAAATACTTGAGTATAGGCTATTTTTAGAGTCCGTATGTGTGGGGAAACAAGAGATAGGGTTGGTTTCGGACCCCTCCTTCAAGGGCCACGAAATCCCCCCCTCTTCCTCCATATATACAGCCCTTAGGGCACCGTTTAGACTTTGGGGTTTTGTTTAGATTAAAAGTTCGCCATAGCTGCAACTTCGCGTACTTCGTTTGTGTTCAACGACCAGACCAAGACGTCACAGAACCCCACCTTGATCAATAAAGCTTTCATCTTATATTCGCCTTATCCAGATTGCAAATCTTAGTTTCTTGCTTGTTCTTCGTTTGCTTGCAGGAGATAGACCCTCGTGGTCAGGTTGATTGTGCTCCGGCGTGGTCAATAACCTCTCGGAGTTGGTTTAGCGATTGCTAAGGCGCGACGTCCTCGCACGTTCGTAGTCGGATCGTCAAAGTCTACTCCACCAAAAACGATAGCTATCATCCCATCGAAAGATCGGGACACCCTCGCCTCTATCAGAGGCCCAACACGAGTCTACAAGAACAAGTTGTGTAGTAGACATCAAACTCTTTTCTGGCGCCGTTGCCGGGGAGGTGAGTTCTTGAAGGTATATCTTTAGATCTTGCAACTAAATCTTTTAGTTTCTTGCTTTATCACTAGTTTGGTTTATAAAAGGAAAACTACAAAAAATGGAATTGAGGTTGCATCATATTATTCATCTTTATAATGTCTTTCGTGAAAATGATGGAAAGGAAAATTGTGCTCAATTGATATAAGAAGAATTCTATAAAATGTTTGACAAAAAATCTTTGAATGATGAACATGATTGCAATGTTGTTAGTATGAATTCTATGAATATCCATGATGTAATGATATGCAAAGCTACAAGCTTGGGGATGCTATGTTTGATGAAGATGATATTTTTAGTCCTCCAAGTTTTGATGAGAATATTTATTATGATGATTGTGTGCCTCCTATTTATGATGATTATATTGATGAAAGTGGGTTTGGAAGAATGTCAACTGTAGGTAATGATGATCCCACTATTTTGGAGGGTGTTGAATCTTATTATAATGATAAAAGTGGATTTGGAGAGGTCATGACTTTATTTAGTGATGAATCCACCACTACAAGAATCAGCTAATTTGTCGTCTGCCATGGCAGATGGCAAAGGACCAGAGCCACGGATGGCAAACATGCCCGGCACAGTAAGTAACGGTAAACAACTGATTTGCCGTCTGCTTTTTGCTAGCAGACGGCAAAGACCCTTTTGCCGTTGGTGGCAGACGGCAAAGAAGGTGGACGGCAAACAATTGACATTAGCCACATTAGGTGGCTAACGGGAGGCTTTGTTGTCTGCCAGCCGACAACAAACGTGCCCTCCCCTTTGCCGTTTGCTATCTGACGTCAGCAGATGCATCATGCCCTCCCTGTTCTTTGCCATCTGCCATAGACGGCAAACACCCCAGCCTTTGCCGTCTGCCACGGCAAACACCCCCGGCCTTTGCCGTCTGCCACAGACGGCAAATTGACCAAATGGGTCAGCTCCCAGGTTGCACAGGTTGCTGCCACGTGGCCTCTTTGCCGTCTGCAGCAGACGGCAAAGAGCCTGCATTGCCTCTTTTTTATGTTTTTTCTTATATCCAAGCATTTTCACAGCAAATATATGATATATATATATATTTCACAGGGCAATTTCACAGCAAACATATGAGATATCCAACACATATAAGTTTCATCATACATGCATAGCTCCATCCAACCATACATAGCAAGTTCCACATACAGGCATCCAACCATACATATTACAATAGTTTCATCCAACCATACATGCATAGTTCATCGATACAAAAGAAAAACAGAAAGCTAAAACAAGCACTCCATCAATGCAAGCTTCCGTGAAGTGAATGAAATCTGCAAAATGGGAAATAAGAAAGTTAGAAGAAGAAGAAGAAGAAGAAGAAGAAGGAGAAGAAGAAGAAGAAGAAGAAGAAGAAGTATATGACATTTATGAGCTAACTTAGGTAAAAATGGCATTTATGAGCTAACTTAGGTAAAATGGATCATTTATGAGCTAACTCTGGTAAAATGGATCATTTGTGAGCTAACTTAGGTAAAATGGATCATTTTGGAGCTAACTTAGGTAAAATGGATCATTTTGGAGCTAACCTAGGTAAAATGAATCATTTTGGAGCTAACCTAGGTAAAATGGATCATTTTGGAGCTAACCTAGGTAAAATGGATCATTTTGGAGCTAACCTAGGTAAAATGGATCATTTTGGAGCTAACCTAGGTAATTATGCCATTTTTGAGTTAACTAAGCATATTATGCCATTTTTGATATAAGTAAGCTAAGTATAGGTCATTATTGAGCTAACCTAGGTAACTAAGCATATTAGAGCTAACTTAGGTCATTTTGGAGCTAACCAGGTAAATGGATCATGTTGGAGCTACCCTTAGGTAGAATGGTGCATCATTTATGAGCTAATCTTAGGTAAAATATCATTTATGAGCTAACTTAGGTAAAAAATGGATCATTTTGGGAGCTAACCTAGGTAAATGGATCATTTGATGCCAACCTAGGTACAATGGATAACCTCATTTGGAGCACCTAGGTAAAATGGATCATTTTGGAGCCAACCTAGGTAAATGATCATTTTGGAGCTAACCTAGGTAATCAGTGCCATTTTTTTATGTAAGTAAGCTAACTAATGACATTTATGAGCTTACCAAGGTTATATACCATTTATGAGCTATAAGCTCACTTATATCATAAATGACCTAAATAAGCTAGGTATAGGTCATTATGAGCTAAAACCTAGGTAATATGCCATTTTTTATGTTAACTAAGCCATATTATGCCATTTTGACATAAGTAAGCTAAGATAGGTCATTATTGAGCTACCTAGTGGATGAGGACATCAAATACCATTGTTCACACCATCACCACAACCCCTGCTTCTATACATACTGGACCAATTACTAGAGCTCGCGCACGCCACATTAAATATCAGGTACTTTCTTTCTTGGGTATGATTCTAAGTTCATGAGAATATGATGCCTTCCTAAATGGATACATTTTGTTTTGCTTACAAATGAAGGGCCTAGCTTGGACAAGAAAAGGAACCTTGGAGCAAGTTCAAGCATGGAGATGATGGCATGCACAAGGGGAACAAGAACGGAGTTACAAGTGATGATTTCAGGACTTGAAGCACCATAATGAGTGCAGGAAGCTTGGACGACATATACAAGATGTCACTCTCATAATTTTGTCCAGAGAGCTATTATAGCGTCTGCGCGTCACCTTATATTGGGCCAGGCCCATGTAATTTCGAAATAACTTGAGTATAGGCTGTTTTTAGAGTCCGCATGTGTGGGCAAACAAGAGATAGGGTTGGTTTCGGACCCCTCCTTCAAGCCACGAAATCCCTACTCTTCCTCCATATATACAGCCCTTAGGGCACCGTTTTAGACTTTGGGTTTGTTTAGATTAAAGTTCCATAGCTGCAACTTCGCGTCTTCGTTTGTGTTCAACGACCAGACCAAGACGTCACAGAACCCCACTGATCAAAAGCTTTCATCTTATATTCGCATATCCAGATTGCCAAACTTAGTTTGCTGGCTTGTTCAGTCGTTTGCTTGCAGAGATAGACCCTCGTGGTCTTTTTTTTATTTTTTGTCTTGTAATTTGTGTCCTCCTGCGTGCGTCAATAACTCTCGAGTTGGTTTAAGCGATTGCTAAGGCGCGACGTCCCTCGCACGTTCGTAGTCGGCATGGTCAATCTACTCCACCAAAACGTATAGCTATCATCACTCATCCGAGATCGGGACAAACCTCGCCTCTATCAAGTGGGTATCAGATTCCCGGTTGCTCGGTGAGATTTACATTTTTCGTAGTTGTATGAGTCGATGCTTTCTTCATACCCTACAGTCCAAAAAAGCCCAAAAAAAAAAATATTTAGGTAGTTTCAATCATATTCGAACCAATCTGAGCCTTTGAGCATAATCTTTTTAGGTTTTTTGCTTTGTTGAATTTGCCGGTATGCATCGTCTGTCAAGTTGCTGGCTTAGCGGCTAGTTCTAGAGTTTCGAGTTCTGTCACAAGTGTGTCACGGCCGCCGCCACGCACCCATCATCATCGCCCCTACCATATACCACCCACGAGCTTATCGGCATATGTTCTCTAGTCCTATACACCACCGATCCGAGTCCATATACCACAACCGATCCGAGTCCATATACCACCCCAATCCGAGCCCACATATACTACCGTCATATCCATCACCATTCCGGTTCCACCAGATTCATCTCTGCCACCATCCTAGTCCGATTCCAGTATTATTCCTTTAATTTTAGAGTTTTTCCAGATCCCAGTCGATACTCCGAGTCCGTGAACAGTGGCACTCCGCCAATTTCGTGCTACCCGCAGAAGAAGAAATAGTTTCCCGTTCAAAAAAACACAAAAGAGACAAAAAAGTGCAAAAAAAAAAAAAAGAAAAAAAAAATTCAGAGTGTGCTCCTTCCCTTGTTTCCGTCACGCCGGAATTTTTTGTTAGTGTTTTCTAAGGCTCGCGTCTCTAGCACGGTCTACGCCTAGGACCAGCCACAGTACTCGTCGTTCGTTGAGCGTTTATTCACATTGCATCTCTGATTGATTATTGGCTGAATCTTTTGCCTACCATATAATAGCCAACCCAGCGCCACAATATTTCTAACAACCGTTATACGTCATTCCTCCTGGCAACGCTTTTAAACCTCCTTTAACTCCATC